>ML824794.1:15849-36660 GCA_009831015.1 Picea engelmannii | reverse complement strand
ATAATGCAAACCCATCAGAACTTATTCTACTACATTGATATCACGGCGGGGTGGGAGCGGACAAAACTCCAAAAGATTTAATTTGAAAATTATCATCTCATAGTGTGAAATAATGTGTGCTGGATTTACTTTAGTTGTTGAAATAAATGTTATATAATAATAATAATATAAATTTTGGTGGATATAGACTTTAATAACAATGTGCATAATTTTTATATTAAAATATTTAATTTATATATGTGGATTATTTATAATTTAGATACAAAATAAAAATAATTTAAATATTTTTTGAAATATATATTTAAAATAATATAATAATATTTATTTATTTATTTAAATAATAATAATAATAATTACAATATTATTAATAATAACAATATCTTTACTTACTCTTTGGATTTATAATTATTATATAAAATATATTAATTAAATAAAAAATTATAAAATTTTAATTAACTTAGTTACTTATATTATCATTATAAAATTATTTTTCAAATTATATGAGACAATTATAATTTTTTTTTTCAAATTATATTAGAAAAATATAATTTGACAAGGCTTATCTCGGTTGTTTTCTCTTACATGGGGATGATGGAAATGGTCGAATAATGAAAGAAAGAGACTTTCCTCTCCTTCCTCCATTTTGGTGTAAAAGATTTTGAAAATTTCAACATTTCAAATATACATTGTATTATCCAATTAAAAAGTTGAAATGTTATAAAAGAGTGTTGGATAAAGATTTATAAGGAGGGAAGATTAGCAACTCTTTTTTTGATTTTAATTCTTAGCTTTTTAAAAATTCAAGTTTTTTTTTTACATTCTTCATAAACGTTTCAAAAATTTTCACATAATTTATTTTTAAAAAATTCAAGTATTATCACTAACTGTCCTAATATTTTCTTTATTATTATATTAATTAAATTATTTAGAATATAATATTTAAATATTTTACAATATTAATTAATTTTAATTTACTTACAAGTGTATAGGTTTTCATATTTAATTACCATATTGCTTGAATTTTTTGGAGATAAATTATGTATATAATTTTGAAACCCATTATTTCAGCTTTATTTGTTCATCATAATGGGTGGAGGTACCCATTATTTCTACTTTGATAAGTAGAGTTTGAACATTCCAAAATTTTATAAACATAATATATCTCCTAAAAAAACTCAAGCAACTTGTTTACTTTTTAATATTAAATTATAATCATAATTTCTTAATTAAAATTAATTATGCCAAACATATGAGAGGAATTTTTTTTCCCTATTACTCCTAAAAACTGTTTTACCATATCACCACCCACCCTTCACCATATTTTTTTTCCCTCAGCCACGAGGAAGCGCATGATTCTGAAGAGGCACGAGATGACGAGCGATTTGCTGGACAGCCTCGCTGCCATGTCGTAGAGGATAGAGTGGCGTGTCGGCCTTGGCGCGCAATCATGTCTGGTCAATCGGATATGAAGTCTCTTCCGGCCTCAAACTTTGATTCCTACATGGGGATGATGGAAATGGGATGATGGAAATGGTTGACTCGACCCATTTTATTTATGATTATCTATGTTTTTTCCTTCCAAATTGACATGTTAAATACATGCATATTTTGTTTTTCCACATAAAATTTCGGAATTTTATATTTATATTGTAAATATAAACTGATCATATCAGAATTTTACATCAACATATGCCTTTTGGATCCTTGGACATTTACATCTCCCAATGGTAGTTAGTGGGACATATTTCCCCAGCTGAAAACTCCATAACAAAATACAAAGATCTGAAAAAAAAAGGAAATACATATTTCCTGACATAAAACTACACAATAGGGCACCCCAAAAACTTCACAAAAGATCATTGTTTCTCTCCAAAGACTTCTAATATAAATTTAAGAACATAGTAGGACCCTCATGGCCCTCTTCACATAGATGGTATGCAATAATCCTTGGTTGCTTTTGGAGAGCCTGTTTGGATTGACTGTCCGCCTCTTGATTAGTTTCTCTATAAACATGTGCGAAAGAGATATTCTTGAAGAGCTTGATAAGATCAACAATCATGTCCTTCCAATAGTCTAGTGTGACCACCTGCAATGTACCTTTACCCTGTAGCCAATCTATGACTATTTTAGAATCTCCATGGATGAGAATGTCTGGGAATGAGAGCCAAGAAGCCAATGTAAGTAATGCCCATACCCCCAAAAGCTCAACTCTAGTATTTGTGCCATGTCCACAGTTTAATGTCCATTTATATATTCAGTGTTTGCTAGCCTTTATCACCACGCCTGCCCCACTATTTTTTCCATTTTGTTGCATAGCCCCATCAAACCACCCTATAATACCTTGACCAACTGTTACACATGCATGAGATCTCGGGATTTGTTCCTTTAAATTTTTCTTTGAATCACTCACTACGCCTATAGTTTTATAGACCACCTTCTGAATAGAAGGATTTCCAGCCTAAAAAATGGCGAAGTTTCTTTCTAACCATATAAACCAACATATATAAGTCGACAAAGAAGGATATGATCGATTTTGGGCATTCCAAATTATAATGCATTCTACTACAGTTGTACCATTCCACCCAGATATAAGAGATTTGGCTACTTTAATCCTATCCTAGACAGAAAAAGTGAATGGACAATCTACAAACAAATGATTTATAGTCTCCCTATAGTTCTTACAAAGGTAGCAAAGTCCTGGTCCAATGTGTCCTCTAAGTTGTAAATTCTCCCAAGTGAGAATTTTATTTTTTGCGACTAGCCATACAAAGAGCTTGATTTTGAGTGGGCATTCCCATAACCATAGAAACTTCCTCCATCTTCCAATAGAATTTTTCCACTGCTTTGCCTCTATGGCCTCATATACATTTTTAACTGAAATCTGGCCAGAATAGTCACCCCCCGTCCATTTTAGCACATCCAGTCTGTCAAACAACTGTACTCCATTATCGATTAAAGCACGTCTGAACATCTTCCATTCTAGCACTAAATCTCCCACTAGTCCCATATCCTCACTTGTTAACCAATTTGAGCATATCGTGCGAGGACAAAGCTCACTGCTCGCCTGATACAAATAATGCACCCTTCTCTGATTGAGATTTAATATCAGTTCTTCAGATAGTATCGTGACATTCCCCATACCCATAATATGATCTTTTCCAATAATAATGGACTGTCCCGAACCCAGACTCCATGCAATCCAATGTAAAAGGATATGCAAGGATTTGAGTATATTTTTCCATGTCTTTGATCCCTGCACCCCCACAGTTGTAGTCGTTCTCAACCATCTCGCTACTGACCCGAAAGGAAGATATTTATCTTTTATGACACGATGACATAAGCCATTTTTCATAAGAATCCTCCACAGAGTATTAGTCATCAAGGCTATATAGAAACTGTAGATATTTCTCAGACCCCAACCCCCGAAAATTTTTGGTCTTGCTATGGTCTCCCATCTACACAAGTGATAGCTCTTCTTTTGTTTGCTTCCAGACCAAAGGAAAGAGAAAACCACTTGGCGGATCCGATTAAGTACTAAAGACAGAATATGAGCCATCACCATCCAGCAAATTGGCTGGCTCTCTAGAACTGCCTTAATTAGTACATAACAACCTCCAATAGAAAGCCATTGATTGCACCAGTGGTTTATTCTCTTCTCGAATTTAGCAATGAGCCATTGTCAATCCTCCACCTTATAGCTGTCTAGTTTCAGGAAGTAACCTAGATAACTGAAACCATCCGAAAGTTCATTAAAATTATAATGGAAAAATTCTTTTAGACTATCAAGTGTAATCTGCTGAACTCCAAAATGGTGAAAAGTGGATTTCTGAACATTGATCAACAACCCTGTAGCTCCACAAAAAACTGTCAAAATCCTACTAATCTCCTGCCATTCATCTAGAGATGCTTTTGACATGATGAGGATATCATCTACGAAAAGGAGATGTAAAATCCTTATTAATCTTGAAACCTTTATCCCTGTCAATTTTCCTTCATCTTGACCTCTTTTTAGTGATAGGCTCAACCCTTCCATCACAAGAATAAATAACAGGGGTGACAGAGGGCACCCCTGTCTTAGAGCTCTTCTGCTATGGAAGAATACAGTCGATTCTCCATTAATCAATATGGCGAAAGTTGTTGTTGAGACGCAACCCATGATCCACTTTGTCGTAGGCAAACCAAATCTGCACTGGAGAAGAGTTAAGCGAAGAAAGTCACAACTAATACAATCATAGGCCTTTTTAAAGTCAAGATTTAGAATGACGGCTTGAAGTTTCTTTGCTTGTATATTGTGTAGACATTCCTGTGTTGCTCCTATAACATCTAAAATATGCCTCCCTTTTAAGAAGCCCAGATGTTCCTCAAACAATAAATGGGACGGAATTGGTCCGATCCTTCTTGCTACGATTTTTGCTATGATCTTATAGCAAAGGTTACACAAAGCAATCAGGCGGAAATCACCAAAGGATGTAGGGCAATTGACTTTTGATATAAGAGCAATAAAGGTCGAATTCAAGGATCTGATGACATCTCCACTATTCCTAGTTTCCTCAAATGCCTCAAGCAAATCTTTCCCAACCAACTCATAAAAGTGTAAAAAGAACTCAATAGTCCACCCGTCGAGTCCTGGACTTTTGCCCTTAATGAAACCCTTTAAGACCTCTAAGACTTCCTCGCTGGTAAAACGATTCTCAAGAGTTTGTACTTCGTCCTCAGATACAATTCTTGGAAAGAGTCTTACCATCGCTATTTGCTCCTCATTGGAGTTTTGTCCAGTGTCTTGATAGAATGAGTTGAAGTATCTCTGAGCATCTTCCTTTATAGCCTCCTGTCCATAGTCTACCTGGCCAGATTCATCCTTTATTTCCCATATATGTTTTTTATTTCTCCCGTGGCTAGCAAAACGGTGGAAAAATTTAGTATTTTTGTCACCACATTGTATCCATATAGCCCTACTTTTTTGTTGCCACCATTCCTCATCTACAAGTAGTAATTTTTTACGATCAACCTCTAGAGATTTCAGTCGAGGATCAAAATCAAAACTGAAAACACTATGTATCTTTTGCTTGTAGAGAACAACTAACTCCTTTTCGATATTTTCCAATGCTTGTTGTTCCTGAAATTTTCTTTCATTTGTCCAAGCCTTTACTCGGGCCTTTAGCATTCTCAGGTTCCCTACAAGTCTCCTATGGGCTCCCTCTTCCGCTTGTGCCTGCTGTGAGATCCACACCTCTCGAACCAGAGCTGCAAATGACTCTTCACGTAACCATGCTAGATTGAATTTGAACGGATGAGCAACTGACAAGAAGCATGTGTCAAGTTGGAGAAATACTGGAGCGTGATCGGATATAAAAGGTTATTCCACCCACGTCCTATATCTAGCGGACGAATGTAGGAAATATTTCGAGGCATATACTATGTGTAATCTTTTTTGAATTTAGTCCACTCCACTTTTGCCATTTCGCCACGTCGGTACCACCTCCGTAGGCTGAATCTCAATAAGCTGATTTTTAATGAAAATTTCTTTGAAAAAAGTCGTCAAAGGATCTGGTAATGCCGAAGCACCCCAAACCTCTTCTATACTGGTTGTAAAGTTCAAATCCCCTACCATGATTAGATCACCGAGAGCTAACAGGCCCTTTGTATCCACCTTTTCCCAGAATTGCTTGCATTCAATGCAAGAGCCATATACATTTAAAAAAGTAATTCTTCTTTTATCATATAAATGATAACATGTCAATAAAATGCCACCACAGCTTAGGAATGGCTTTAAATCGAAAACTTTTGGATCCCAAGACATGAGCAGCCCACTAGACTTCCCTACTGAATTGATAACACAGATCATCCACTCAGGACGTAATGCATTCATGAAATGTCTAGCCTTGTCCTCAACTACCAGGGTCTCTTGAAGAAAAATAATATCCGGACTACATTTGGAAAGAAGTCTTCGCATAGAGGTCAATTTTAGGGTTCCTCCTACCCCTCTAATATTCAGTGAGAGGAGGATCATGACTTGGCCCTTGCTAGGGATTTCATGCCTCTAAGCGCCCCCTGTTCATGGAAAGACGATAAATGTTGTGTAGAAAATGAAAGATTAGTCCCTAGCTTCTTGCAAACACTCCTTGTTTTAATAGGAGAGATCTCTAGCCCCAGTGCCCACGCCCATGATAAGTCCTTCACAAAGCCTTCCCCTATACTTGTAATCACCCCTACAACTCCACTATCCTCCTCTCGATCGATGACTTCCCTTCCCAGGGAAGTCGAGATGGGTATGGGGCTAGTAGCCTCCCTAAATGATAGAACCAATGAATTAATCACATTATCCAACGTGCGTTCACCTACTACAGAATTAAAAGTTTGCGATACCGAGCTGGGCCTTTCCACAAAAGTCTTGGGCGAATGTGCGACAAACAGTGTCACTTTAGTATTATCCGACACAGGGAAAGGGACATGCCTAGTAACTTCAGGGTCCGATCCAACAGGATCATTTAAAACATAAGTTCATGGGTCAAGTTTAGGTGTGGTAGCCAAGTCCAACAAAAAGTACTATCCAGAAGATCTCGTTCCCATGAAGATAATGAAAAATACAGAGCATGGCAGTGTGTCTTTAGCTTTCCTACGAAGGTGTCGACTGTGATACCAGGGCTATCTCCAGCGCTCCCATCTGCAAGTTCACCCATCCCTTGCGAGTCTGCTTCACTCATATACAAATCTTTTGATAATTCTTCCATGGAGTCCTCCGAGTTCAATACCCCGATCACTTTCTGGCAGTCCTTTCGCAGGTGACCAATCCGTCTGCAAAGTGAACATCGAAAATGATTACCCAGATAGTCCAGTCTCTGGATTGTTAAGTGGCCCCGCCAATATATTTCAAGCGTCTCCAGCAGGCCCGCGTGGATATCCAACTCAATCAAAACCGGAGCCATTCTCTTATCCTGAGAGTGCAAAACAACTTCATCAACCCTGATGAAACGCCCCACCATATTTCCAATCGCCTCCAATACTTTTGCATTCCACTGTTGGAGAGGAAGGCCAGGTAGTAATACCCATACATGGCGGTAGCTGAAATATTCCGTAGATGGGTCGAAATGAATGTGCCATCTCGTCAACATTAAACTTCCCCCCTAAAAATCCCAAAATCTACCCAGGATAAACGTAAAGTCCTCAGGGTTTTTGAACACCAAACCAAACCATTTGCGTGAGAGGGTCAATAAATCTGGCGCATATCCTATTAGCGGAACCCATGTTCTCTGCATCTACTCTTTGAGGGGAATTTTGCACCGAGATTTATAAGCGAACCTCCCTACCAGTGCACAGAGTGATAGTTGACAGGACTCCTCCAACCCCACATCCACAACCATTATTAGTCAACGCTTCGTCTTTTTTGGCTTCCACACTCAAGCACCTCTCTTAAGAAAACCTTCCTTACACTGAAGACTACCCCCGTGTGTAGGCTTTGTTTGTATTCCAACCTGCGAGCACTTCTCCTCAACATTAAACCCCACAACTGGTGGTCCTAAATCCTGTCCTCTACTCCCATCGGTGAAGATAGTTGGTTTCTCATTCCCCAAGCCAGTTGCAGACCAACTCTGTAACTGAGCACATACTCTACAATGACTCGACGATGGATTCAGTCCAATGTTTTGTTGTAAGGTGAAGTCCATTTCGTATACCCCACCAACCTTCTAAAACCTGCCACCTACAGGACCGCTGTGATCCTCTTCAAAACACACCCCAGATAACTTAGGCCTAGGCTAAAGGGCAAACAATTTGCACCTTTGCCGACCACCGCCGATGGCTTACTCCGACCACCGCCGATCCTTTCTCCCGGCCACCACATACTCCGGCAGGCGACTTCCCAAACGGCGTTACCGTTAGCTTGTGCAGTCCGTGCTGCGAAGTCATCCGGGTGGCCTCTTGACTTTTGAGCCAGCTGACGTAGGGGAGATGCACACTTTGATGCTGCTGCTCATGCCCTCCATCCTCCGTTTCAAAAAAATTCAAAATCTCCACTCCCGCTCGTTTCTGTTACCATTCAAAAAATTTCAAAATCTCAATCCTGCATTTCAATTTTGAAATCCTGTTTCTTCATTTTTGAGCTAGCCTGTAACTACCGGCACAAGACATGCACGAAATGAATGGATGTTTTTTCTAGGCACAGGCACTAGAACAAGGTCAACACTCCGCCTGTCGGTTAATGCAACAGTAAGAGGTTTCTGGTTCGAGTTTTGTCGGTTGTTTTTGATATTCCATTTCTGTTTTAATTTTTTCGTTTTTCCTGCAACTATTGGAATTTCCATTGTAGGTCATGTGCGCAATGGCTATATGAATGGTAAAGCGGGCTACAGATGCTTCTCTCCCATGCCCAATTCTTGACTGGCTCGTCTGCGAGCACATGTGGTATCGAACATGCAGTTCGTGAGGGCGAGCGCCATGGATCTCATCATTCGCTCCCGACTGCCTCTAGCATCCGCTCGCAAAAGAGGCCGCCTCTAATTCTCTTTCCAACAATTAGATCCAGAGCATGCCAGCCCAACATATGGTATATACAACTTATTATATATATATATATATATATATATATATATATATATATATATATAACAATTTTAAATTTAACAAATAATAATTTTTCTATTCTATTTTTGTAGTATCAAGAATAAAGTTATGATCATGGATGTAAGTTTATGACTAAGGTTATGATAATGGATATAAGTGATATGATTACCGGCTGAGCCCTTATTACAATGAAGAAAAAAGAAAAGGAGATAATATGTGTAGAAGAAGATATATATATTTTTCCATATATTAAGTTAATATTAAATTGCAAATACAAAATAATCAATATGGATAGTGTTAAGACATCCAATTTTATTTAATAATAGTATTGTACACTATATAATCTCTTTAATGCTTTGCATATTTAATGGTTGATTATGTTAACCTCCTTCAAAGTACCCTTACCCTTGGACACATCAATTCATTTGCATTTTTATGAAAGTGTTTCACATTATGTTGCATATTTGGGATG
This sequence comes from Picea engelmannii, assembly GCA_009831015.1. NCBI lineage: Eukaryota > Viridiplantae > Streptophyta > Pinopsida > Pinales > Pinaceae > Picea > Picea engelmannii. The sequence continues at coordinate 27,629 of ML824794.1, read as the reverse complement.
TTACTAACAAAAGTGTTTGTAGATATTCATTTAGCTTGAGTGGAAAATTTTGCCCTAAAGCCTACCAAGTAGGTGGTGGATGTCTTAGTGCAAGTGGATCAGGAGCGAAATTTCAAGAGCATGTCTTCTTGTAATGGTGGGTGGAAGTTTGGAATGACATGTTGTGGATGCATGATCTCAATGTATTCTTCCAATTGAGATGGTCATACAAATTTAGTCGACTGATTGATTACTTTATGTAGACCCAACTGTGTATGTAAGTCTAGCTTGTAGGTTGGCACCAATTTATTGCAGGATCTTATATGGACCATACCTCATTGGTTTAGTTTAAGTGGTGCTTCTTGCTATAAAAGATGGTGTTTCTATAGATGTAGCCACACTTTGTCACCCACCTAAAACAAATATGGAATCCTATGGAAACCTTTGGGTTCCTTGGTGCATGCTTGAGATCGATGTATTGAGTGCTTCACCTATTCCTAAATATTGGATAGTGTTTACACAATGGTGAGTGCGTAATCTAGTTCTCTCCACTAGTGAGAGGTGTTGTTGGCAACAATGGGACTAGCATTGCATAAGGGGCCAATGACTCATATGCATAAAAACTTGAAAGAAAAATAATCAATTGATGAGTGCATTATTTGATTGTATCTATGGTGTACGATGTGAAGATAAATGTCCCAATGCTTGTTTTTCTTGTAATAAACTCGGAGGGCATGAATGAGAGTGCAATTGACCACCTATATTTGGGGGTGATAAGTTGTTAAAAATCAAAATTGATATCCAAAAGTAAAGTTCCACAATTCTTTCCAAAAATCAATGAGAAAGAAAGAGTCCATGTTTGATAGAATGGTGCATGGAAGACCAAAATTTATCTAGCATGACGAGAAGAAGAATTTTTCAGCTTGAATGGTGGGGGTCTTAGGCCAAAGCGTCATCTTTGAAAAAATACAAACCACCACAAAAACACACTCATGCTTGCAGAAATTTATGGAGAGGAAGATAATGAAGTCCATAGAGATTGTTTCCCAAGGGTAGGATGGTTTGGGAAGTGACTAATACATCATTGATACAAGTCATGTTTGTGATTGGAAGACTTTTTTTTCATGCATAGAGAGTATTCAAGAATGAAATTCTCTACCTATTTGCTAAGTCTAGCCAAAATAAATAATGTTGTAGATGTTGCAATGTCTTAGAGGATCCAAAATGTCATCCATATTCTAAAGTGTGTACGTTTTGGAACAACATGAGACAATATCCTCAACTACTTCTCGACTATGTAAAGCTTATCCAACTTATAGACTCAAACCATCGCATATAGTGTAGTCTCAGAATAATGTTAGGTTGATTTATATTGGTTGTCTTAATGCCTGCACCACAATTCCAAATAATGGATCAATATCATAGATATGTTTCCATCCTTCATATGCGGTGATTGAGAAATCTAGAATATTAAGTACACATATCAGTGGATGGTTGAGGAGATCAACAACCTTGTTTGAGGTACCCATGTTTTATTTAATGATGAGGAGAAATTGTTGGATATATGAGGCCCATTTTAAATGGAATTGATCTTTTATCTTGGATTGAGAATTTAAAAAGATCAATAGATGAGGATCTTAAGTCTTTGGACAGAGTTGTTTGTTGTACTAGTCCAATTGAAACTCTGAAGATTTGAAAGCTAATGTAATGGATAGGCAATATTAGAGGTTGTTTGATGAAATTTATGTAACAATTCATGCCACTAGTAAAACTATTAATGGTCGTAGAAGAAGTTGGAACTAGACTTTATGAGAGTGCATGTACCTTTTGTGGGTTGGCATGAATCGTTGTTATATCAACGAGAAATCCCATTTTCTAGATTGAGGAGTGTCAAAAGCAAGAATTTTTATTTCTAACCTACATCTTGTGTTGAAGTAGCAACTTGAAAATGTTTTGAACATATTACAGATCTTCTTCCCAAGTGTCACTGAAAATTAGGATGTCATCAAGCTAGATTACTAGAAAACCACCGAGGTTTTGAAAATGGGGTAACAAGTTAAGTGGGCTTGATTGTGGGAAAAACTCCATAGATAAGCATGCTTGAGCTATAGGAGTATTGGAATGAACGACCTCCAAGGATGTCTTGGTTATTGGATGCAAGGCCTAGAGGTGATGATTAATGCTATGCAATTCATTTCACTAGTTTTAATCCCACTTCTTCACCCATGTGATCATCACTTGTGGAACTGTGACTTGTGGAACTATGACCTCTAGAGCTACGCCCTCTGGACCTATGACCTCTAGAACTACGCCCTTTGGAACTATGACCTTTGGAACTATGAATTGTGGAACTGTGACCTGTGGAACTATGACTTGTGGAACTACGCCCTCTGGAACTATGACCTCTGGAAATACACACTCTGGAACTATGAACTCTATAACTATGACCTCTAGAACTGTTCCAGAGGTCATAGTTCTAGAGGTCATAGTTCCAAAGGGCATAGTTCCAGAGGTCATAGTTCCAGAAGTCATAGTTCCAGAGGGCGTACTTCCATAGGTCATAGTTCCACAGGTCAGTTCCACAAGTCATAGTTCCAAAGGTCACAGTTCTAGAGGGCGCAGTTCTAGAGGTCATAGTTCGATAGGTCATAGTTCCATAGGGCGTAGCTCTATAGGTCATAGTTCCACAGGTCACAGTTCCATAGGTCATAGTTCCACAGGTAGTTCTAGAGGGCTTAGCTCCAGAGGTCATAATTCCATAGGTCATAGTTCCACGGGTCATAGTTCCAGAGGGCGTAGTTCTAGAGGTCATAGTTCTAGAGGTCATAGTTCCAGAGGGCATAGTTCCACAAGTCATAGTTCCACATGTTACAGTTCCACATGTCATAGTTCCATAGGTCATAGTTCCAAAGGTCATAGTTCCAAAGGGTGTAGTTCTAGAGGTCATAGTTCCAGAGGTCATAGTTCCATAGGTCGTAGCTCTAGAGGTCACAATTCCATAGGTCATAGTTCTATGGGTCATAGTTACAGAGGTCACAGTTTCATAGGTCATATTTCCATGGGTCATAGTTACAAAGGTCATAGTTCCAGAGGATGTAGTTCAAGAGGTCATAGTTCCAGAGGGCGTAGTTCCATAGGTCATAGTTCCACGGGTCACAGTTCCACAAGTCATAGTTCCAAAGGTCATAGTTCCAGAGGGTGTAGTTCCAGATGTCATAGTTCTAGAGGTCATAGATCCACAGGGCATAGTTCGAGAGGTCAGAGTTTTAGAGGGCGTAGTTCCATGGGTCATAGTTCCATAGGTCATACTTCCAAAGGTCATAGTTTTAGAGGGCATAGTTCTAGAGGTCATAGTTCCAGAGGGCGAAGCTCTAGAGGTCATATTTCCATAGGTCATAGTTCCACAGGTCATAGTTCTATAGGGCGTAGTTCCAGAGGTCATAGTTCTAGAGGGCATAGTTGCAGAGGCTGTAGTTCCAAAGGTCATAGTTCCATGGGTCATAGTTCCAAAGGGCATAGTTCCAGAGGTCATAGTTCCTGGGGTCATTCCACATGTCATAGTTCCATAGGGAATAGATCTAAAGGGCGTAGTTCCAGAGGTCATAGTTCCATAGGGCGTAGTTCCAGAGGTCCTAGTTTCAGAGAGCGTAGTTCCAAAGGTCATAGTTCCAGAGGTCACAGTTCCACAAGTCACAGTTCCATGACTCATAGATCCACAGGTCATAGTTCCACTGGTCACAATTCCACAAGTCATAGTTCCACAACTCATAGTTCCAGAGGTCATAGTTTTAGAGGGCGTAGTTCCAGAGGTCATAGTTCCAGAGGTCATAGTGACATTGTGGTTGTAAATTGCAAAAGATGGATAAGAAAAATAATTCTAAAAAACAACCCAACATTCAAGCATGTAAGGGAATACTGAAGGTTGGAAATGACAGCGAGAAACCAAGAATATTCATCCATGCAATCATCGGGTTGACCAAAGGAAAGCTCAGTTGAATTCTTCGATGGTCAGATTAACAAAAGGAAAGCTCGGTCGAATGCTTTGATGGTCGGGTCAACCAAAGGAAAGCTCGGTCGAACTAGTTGATGGTCAGGTCGACCAAAGGAAAGCTCGGTCGAATTCTTTGATGGTTGGGTCAACCAAAGGAAATTCCGATCGAACGCTTTGATTGTCGGGTCGACCAAAGGAAAACAAATCAAATCATTCGACTGGACTTTCCTGGGGTCACAGTTCCAGAGGTCATAGTTCTAGAGGCCATTCCACGGGTCATAGTTCCAAAGTTCAAAGTTCCAAAGGGTGTAGTTCCAGAGTTCATAGTTCCACAGGTAATAATGCTTGGGGTCATAGTTCTAGAGGTCATAGTTCCAGAGGTCATAGTTCATGGGGTCATAGTTCCAGAGGTCATTCCACAGGTCATAGTTCTAGAGGCCAAAGTTCCAGAGGGCGTAGTTCTAGAGGTCATAGTTCCAGAGGCATTAGTTCCAGAGTTCATAGTTCCAAAGGGTGTAGTTCCAGAGGGAATAGTTATACTTCTCACACCCACCCTATTATATGCATTCAATGATTCACTTTGGGGAAACTCAATAAAAAAATAGAGTTTAATACATAATGAAAATAAAATTCAGCAATGTGGGTGGAATTAATATACATGGGTAATTCCCCTTGGACCCCTCTAAGAAATTCTCCAGAGGGCGTAGTTCCTCCGGTCATAATTCCATAGGGAATAGTTCCAGAGGTCATAATTCCATAGGGCACAGTCCCAGAGGTCATAGTTCCCCAGATCATAATTCCAGAGGTCATAGGGCGTAGTTCCTCAGGTCATAATTCCATAGGGAATAGTTCCACAGGGCATGGTTCCATAGGTCATAATTCCATAGGGCATAGTTCCAGAGGTCATAGTTCCTTGGGTCATAATTCCGTAGGGCATAGTTCCAGAGGTCTAGACCCTATGAAGGTCAAGGCAATTGAATATTGGGAAGATTCGTGGAAAATTCACGACCTGAGAGTCTTCCTTGGACCATGGGTTGTGTCTTGAGAACCATCTAGTGTAAAAAACCTTGTAATGGTTTCCATATGACCATGGCTAGTCCAAGGAAGACTCTCACGTCATGAAATTTCCATGAATCTTCCTAATATTCGATTGCCTTGACTTTCGCAAGGTTCATGTGAATGAATCCTTGGTCAATCTAATGCCCCAAGAATAATATCTCAGTCTGTCCAAAAACACACTTGGACTTCTTTAAGAATATATGGTTCTCTCGTAGTTCCTCAAAGACCCGTGCCAAATATTTCTTGTGCTCCTCCATACTTTCGCTATACACTACGATGTCATCCAAATACACCACAAAAAACTTGTCCAAAAATGGTCGCAACATGTCATTCATCAATGTGCAAAATGTTGCAGGGGAGTTTCACAACCCAAAATGAATCACTAGGAACTCATAGCTCCCATACCTCGTCACCATGGTTGTCTTCACCTCGTCTCCTTCCACAATTTGTGCCTGATAATACCCATGTAACAAGTCAAGATTTGAAAAAACCTTAGCCTTGGCCAACTTGTCAAAGTAATCGGCAACTAGAGGCAACATGTATCATTTCTTTATAGTTTATTTGTTCAACACATCCTCAACTCTGAAGTGTCCTTCTTCTTCTTAAAGAGAACATGGGTGCAATGTGGGTACTTGAATGGAAAAATGAAGCCAACATCAATCAATTTTGTCAATTTTCGCTCCAATTCTTCCATCTCAGGCCCGGACAATCGATAAGGAGCTCTTGCTAGTGGTTGTAGCCAAGCTCTAGCTCTATACGGTGGTCAGAAGTGCGCCGTGGTGGGAGCACTTTCGGAAACTCATCTGACATTTTGTCCACAAAATCACCCAACAAGTCAGTGAGCTCAGGTGGAACAGGCGTCCCCACTCCATCTTCTTGAGCTTCTCTAACAATCGCCACATAAATATACAATCCATTTCTCCTTGTTGATCTCATCATACTCAGTGCATACACAAGCTGCACCTTTCCACTAGACTTCCTTGCGGTTGTGCGCACAACCCAAGCCTTATGTTCACTGAGTATAACCATCTTTTCCATCCATGGCATGAGGACCGAACATGTCCTCCTTAGGAACTCCTGCCTTAGAATCACCTCAAAGTCATCCATATTCATCACCGTGAAGTTATCCCAACCTTTCCACTTATCAAGTCAAATGTGAACAGAGGAGGCAACACATGTTGTTGCCTTTTCCTTAACATTCACTTCAACTCTGCACGGGGAGAATATAAGTCCTAGCTCCTTTTCTAACTCAGTATTCAGAAAGTTGTGCAAGGCACCTAAGTCAACCAGAGCTTACATTGTTTTTTCGTTGATAACCAGACCCACAAAACATAACTGACGGTCTTGGATGCCAAGATTTCCACCCAAGGCACCCAAGGCACCAACTCTTCACAACTTGTTGCACACCAAGCCTTGCCACTCTTTCTCTGTTAAGTGAAAATGATAAACAAAATCACAATACAACATACCTGCATTGTACTCGTCCTTTACAGATTGTGTGGGAGCGCTCCTTGGTCCACCACTTAGTTCCAAGGTGCTTCATTGCAAGTCCTTGTACATCCTAGTTCGCTACCCAAACTAAGACTCTTTTGCCTCAGGTCATGACGGGACACTTGACTTGACCTACCTTGAGTCATCTGTGGCCTGCTTCCGTTGTACGAATTCATCCACCTTTGTCCAAGGAGTCACACCACCCTAGGTCACCCCACTTCCAGACTATGTGAAGCTTGTCATACTGTGGGTTGTGTTTCTGCAAAACCTCTGGAACTACGCCCTCTAGAAATTTGACCTCTAGAACTATGACCTATGGAATGGCCCCAAGAACTATGACTCTGGAACTATGACCCCAGATACTGTGACCTATGGAACTATGAATTATGGAAATATGACCCTAGGAACTATGAGCTGTGGAACTATGACCTCTGGAACTGTGACCCCATGAACTATGACCCGTGGAGCTATGACCTCTGGAATTGTGACCCCAGGAACTATGATGCATGGAGCTATGAATTGTGGAGCTTTGACCTCTGGCCCGTGGACCTTATGTATATGCATATATACATAATCCAACCAATTTTTTATATGCGCATATAGGGAAGTCAACCGACTTTTGTATATGTGCATATATGGAAGCCAACCAATTCCATAAATTTGCATATATGGAATTTGTCCACTTTCGTATATGCGCATATACAGAAGGTGGATTATGTATATGTTCATTTATGGAAGTGATTGGATTCTGTATATGCACATACAAAAGTGGCTTTACCTTACCGAGCACCAGGCTCACCAGGCACTGCCCCCTTGGTTTAATTCATAAACACTCACCCTTCGACGCTTGATCCAATGATCCAGATGGAGCCAAGGAAGCATGGTCTTGATGTAGCATGATACCCCGTACCTTGACTGGACACTAAGCTAACATGACAAAATGATGTGACTGCTGACATCATCACATCCTCCGACCTCGTATGGAACTCTGCATATCTTTGACACGACACGACACGACACGACACGTGGGAATAACAACAAATAATCAAGCTAAGGCATTTGTGTTGGTATATATACTAGGTATATATATTGGTATGTATACTTAGTATATATACATATCGATATATATACTTAGTATATATACCGACATATATACTAAGCATACATACCGACATATATACCTAGTATATATACTGGTATATATACTAAGTATATATACCGACACATATACCTAGTATGCTATGTATATGTGTCGATATATATACTTAGTATATATATCGATATATATACTTAGTATGTATATCGATATATATACTTAGTATGTATACCGATATATATACTTAGTATATATGTCGATATATATACTTAGTATGTATGTCAGTATATATACTTAGTATATATACTACGCCCTGTAGAACTATGACCTCTGGAACTATGACCTATGGAACCGTGACCTGTGGAACTATGACCTGTGGAACTATGCCCTCTGGAACTATGACCTGTGGAACTACGCCCTCTGGAACTATGACCTATGGAACTACGCCCTCTAGAACTAGGCCCTTTGGAACTATGACCTGTGGAATTGTGACCTATGGAACTATGACCTATGGAACTACGCCCTCTGGAACTATGACCACTGGAACTACGCCCTCTGAAACTACGCCCTTTGGAACTATGACCTGTGGAACTACGCCCTTTGGAACTACACCTTTTGAACTGTGACCTCTGGAACTACGCCCTTTGGAACTATGACCTCTAGAAATACGCCCTCTGGAACTATGACCTCTAGAACTACGCCCTCTAGAACTACGCCATTTGGAACTATGACCTCTGGAACTATGCTCTCTGGAACTACGCCCTCTGGAACTATGACCTCTAGAACTATGACCTCTAGAACTACGCCCTGTGGAACTATGACCTGTGGAACTGTGACATGTGGAACTATGACCTGTGGAACTACTCCCTCTAGAACTATGACCTGTGGAACTATGACCTGTGGAACTATGCCCTCTGGAACTATGACCTATGGAACTGTGACTTGTGGAACTACGCCCTCTATAACTACACCCTCTATAACTATGACCTCTAGAACTACGCCCTCTGGAACTATGACCTGTGGAACTATGCCCTTTGGAACTATGACTTGTGGAACTACGCCCTCTGGAACTATGACTTGTGGAACTATGCCCTTTGGAACTACACTCTCTGGAACTATGACATGTGGAACTATGACCTATGGAACTGTGACTTTTGGAACTACGCCCTCTGGAACTTTGAACTCTGGAACTATGACCTCTAAAACTATGACCTCTGGAACTATGACCTCTAGAACTGTGACCTCTAGAACTATGTCCTCTAGAACTACACCCTATAGAACATTACGACCTCTGGAAATATGACCTCTAGAACTATGCTCTGTAGAACTATGACCTATGGAACTGTGACCTGTGGAACTATGACCTATGGAACTACGCCCTCTAGAACTATGACCTGTGGAACTACACCCTCTGGAACTATGACCTATGGAACTATGCCCTCTAGAACTAGGCCCTCTGGAACTATTACCTGTGGAATTGTGCCCTGTGGAATAATGACCTGTGGAACTAGGCCCTTTGGAACTATGACCTGTGGAACTACGCCCTCTGGAACTATGACCTTTGGAACTACGCCCTCTGGAACTATGACCTATGGAACTACACCCTTTGGAACTATGACTGTGGAACTACACCCTTTGAAACTACGCCCTCTGGAACTTTGACCTCTGGAACTGTGACTTGTGGAACTACGCCCTCTGGAACTATGACCTGTGGAACTATGACCTGTGAAACTACTCCCTCTAGAACTATGACCTGTGGAACTACGCCCTCTGGAACTACGCCCTATGGAACTATGACCTGTGGAACTATGACCTGTGTAACTATGACTTGTGGAACTACATCCTCTGGAACTATGACCTATGGAACTCTGACCTCTAGAACTACACCCTGTAGAACTATGACCTGTGGAACTGTGACATGTGGAACTATGACCCGTGGAACTACGCCCTCTGGAACTATGACCTATGGAACTACGCCCTCTAGAACTATGACCTGTGGAACTAAGCCCTCTGGAACTACGCTCTCAGGAACTATGACCTATGGAAGTACGCCCTCTGGAACTATGACTTGTGGAACTACACTCTCTGGAACTATGACCTGTGGAACTTCAGCCTCTGGAACTATGCCCTCTGGAACTATGCCCTCTGGAACTATGACCTGTGGAACTGTGACTTGTGGAACTACACCCTCTGAAACTAGGCCCTCTGGAACTATGACCTGTGGAATTGTGACCTGTGGAACTATGACCTGTGGAACTACGCCCTCTGGAACTATGACCTCTGGAACTACGCCATCTGGAACTACGCCCTTTGGAACTATGACCTGTGGAACTACGCCCTCTGGAACTACGCTCTCTGGAACTACGACCTCTGGAACTACGCCCTCTGGAACTAAGCCCTCTAGAACTATGACCTCGGGAACGATGACCTCTAGAACTATGCCCTGTGGAAATATGACCTGTGGAACTGTGACATGTGGAACTATGACCTGTGGAACTACGCCCTCCAGAACTATGACCCATGGAACTTTGACCTATGGAACTACGCCCTCTGGAACTATGACCTGTGGAACTGTGACTTGTGGAACTACGCCCTCTGTAACTATGACCTTTGGAACTATGACCTCTAGAACTATGCCCTTTGGAACTATGACCTTTGGAATTGTGACCTGTGGAACTATGACCTGTGGAACTATGCCCTCTGGAACTATGACCCGTGGAACTACGCCCTCTGGAACTATGACCTGTGGAACTACACCCTCTAGAACTATGCCCTCTGGAACTATGACTTGTGGAACTATGACCTCTGGAACTACGCCCTCTGGAACTATGACCTCTGGAACTATGCCCTCTGAAACTATGACCTCTGGAACTATGACCTCTGGAACTATGACCTCTGGAACTCTGACCTCTATAACTACGCCCTGTAGAACTATGACCTGTGGAACTGTGACCTGTGTAACTATGACCTGTGGAACTACGCCCTGTGGAACTATGACCTGTGGAACTACGCCCTCTGGAACTATGACCTGTGGAACTACACCCTCTACAACTATGACCTGTGGAACTACGCCCTCTGGAACTATGACCTATGGAACTACGCCCTCTAGAACTATGACCTGTGGAACTATGCCCTCTAGAACTATGACCTGTGGAACTATGACCTGTGGAACTGTGAATTGTGGAACTATGCCCTCTGGAACTATGACCTCTAGAACTATGCCCTGTAGAACTATGACTTGTGGAACTATGACCTGTGGAACTATGACCTTTGGAACTACGCCCTCTTGAACTATGACCTGTGGAACTATGCCCTCTGAAACTATGCCCTCTGGAGCTATGACCTCTGGAACTACGCCCTTTATAACTATGACCTTTGGAACTATGCCCTCTATAACTACGCCCTCTGGAACTATGACCTCTAGAACTACACCCTATGAAAATATAACCTGTGGAACTGTGACATGTGGAACTGTGACGTGTGGAACTACGACCTCCAAAACTATGACCTATGGAACTTTGACCTATGGAACTACGCCCTCTGGAACTATGACCTATGGAACTATGACCTGTGGAACTGTGACTTGTGGAACTACGCCCTCTAGAACTATGACCTCTCTAACTACGCCCTGTGGAACTCTGAATTGTGGAACTGTGACATGTGAAACTATTGTTGAAATAATGTAACTGTGAAGAGTATTCTTATTCTTATTGTTATTTTATTATTAGGATTAATCCCCATTGTGGATTAATCATGTCAGTAATTGTATTAGGACCAAATCCCCTTTTGCGGATTGGTCATCGGACAATTGTAATAGGCAGAATAAGAAGTCGGCCCCAACAGTTATTATTGAGACCCAGAATTAAATTAAAGTTGGGTTTACCCACCCAGAGTGAGAGGTCGGCCCTGCCAGTGAAACCCTTTCAGACGTGCCAGTCTTATATATATAGGAGGCTAGCGCCTCACTTTATCAACAACTCACTTGCTCATTCTCTTATGAGGCAAGTTGCAACTTACCAGCTGGAGAGAGGGAGAAGAGTGGCGCATCTTTTGGAGAGGACTATCTGTATTGGTTTGAGTTATCTCTTGAACATTGTATTGGCAATTTATGATAAGGAAGTTTTTGCTGGGTTTTCTTCCCCTAGAGGGTTTCCCAGGATAAAT
>ML824794.1:0-13598 GCA_009831015.1 Picea engelmannii | reverse complement strand
TGTATACTATGTATCATTCATTAATGATTATTCTCGTAAAAGACCTGGATATATTTGAAGTGTTCAACAAGATCAAGGAATTCAAAGCCTTGATAGAAAACCTTTCTGTAAGGAATATTAAGATACTCAGGTCAAATAATGGAGGAGAATATACCTCAAAAGAGTTCGTGAATATCTGCAAAGATGTTGGGATCAAGATCCCCAACAAAATGGTGTAGCTGAACGGAAGAACAAAACCATACTGGAAGCTGTGAAGACTATGATCCATGATCAAGATCTTCCTATGTTCTTATGGGAAGAAGCAACAATGACAACTGTTTATGTGCAGAACCGATTATCCCATATCACACTTGGGCTCAAGACACCGGAAGAGATGTTCATCGGAAAGAAGCCAGAGGTAAGCCATCTCAAAATATTTGGTTGTCCAGTGTTTATTCATATACCGAAAGAGAAAAGAAACAAGTTGGAACCCTCCGGAAAGAAGGGAATATTTGTGGGATACTGTGAGGTCTCCAAAGCCTTCAGAATCTACATACCTGGTCACCGCCATATTGAGATCAGCAGGGACGTGACCTTTGATTAAAAAGAAGCACTTAAGAAATCAAGAAGATTCCAGCTTGAAGAAATGTATGAAGAGGAACCTGTAAATCCCAGGACTACAGAATCCGTGAGGGAAGTTCTGCAGAACCTACAAGGAAAGTCATAACTTCCCCTGATGAGGAGACTCTTGAAGACCATGATATAATAGAAGTTCAAGAACCTCCTCAAATGACCTTCTCCCATAAAAGAAATCCTGCTTGGGCAAGAGAGCTTATTCAAGATGGAGAGAAGTATGGTGTTCCAGAAGGAACCACGAGACAGGTGAAAAAACCAACGCCATTCTCCAGTTACACGGCTTTGATGTGTAATCTACTAGATGAAGAACCTACCTGCTTTGAAGAAACTATTCAAAATAAGGAATGGGCAGATGCCATGACAGAGGAATACCAATCCATAATGAAGAACGAAGTATGGGAAATAGTTTCCATATCGAAGAATAAAGATGGGGTATCCTACAAATGGCTCTTCAAAATAAAACATGCTGCTGATGGAAGTATTGAGAAATATAAAGAAAGATTTATCGCTCGTGGATTTTCCCAGAAGGAAGGCATTGACTATGAAGAGACATTCGCTCCTGTAGCCAGATACACTTCAATCAAAACCATCATAGCTCTTGCAGCTAAGATGAAATGGAAGCTGCACCAAATGGGCGTGAAGACAGCTTTCCTGAATGGTGTTATCGAAGAGGAAGTGTATATAGAGCAACCCCAAGGATTTGAGGTTGAAGACATGAAGTCTCATGTCTGGAGATTGAAGAAAGCCTTATACGGATTGAAGCAAGCCCCTAGAGCTTGGTATGGCCGTATAGACAGTTTCTTGACGAGCTTAGGCTTTACCAAGAGTAAAGCAAACTCAAATATCTACTTCAAAATTATGGATAATGAACCAGTAATATTACTACTGTATGTTGATGACTTATTCTTAACTGGAGAAGAAAAGCTCATCGCTGAATGTAAAAAGAGACTTGCCACAGAATTTGAAATGAAATACCTTGGCCTAATGCATTACTTCTTAGGCCTTGAGGTATGGCAGAGTCCAGAAAGAATCTTCCTTAACCAAGGGAAGTACACGGTCAAAATCTTAAAGAGATTCGACATGCTAGAATGTAAGCCCATGAATACACCCATGGAAGTGAAGCTGAAACTGTTGGTCGATACTTCGTCAGATTTGATAGATGCCACACTGTACAAACAGATTATTGGATTGCTGATGTACCTGACGAACACCAGACCAAATATCTGTTTTGCAGTGAATACCTTGAGTCAGTTTTTGGTAGAGCCCAGACGTGTTCACCTAGTGGCTGAAAAACATGTGATGAGGTACCTTAAAGGTACAATGGATTATGGTCTCAACTATGATGGAGATCATGACTTCACATTGAGTGGATATACTGATGCAGATATGGAAGGAAGCGTTGCTGACAAAAAAAGAACTTCTGGATGTTGTTTCAGTTTGGGATCAGCCATGATCTCATGGCAGAGTAGGAAGCAATCCAGTATTGCTCTCAGCACAATGGAAAAAGAGTACATTGCCGCATGTTCTGCTAGCTGCGAAGCTACATGACTTTGAAAGTTGTTGACTAGCCTATTTGACTTGGAGATGAGAGCAACCGTGATTCTATGTGACAACCAGAGTTGCATAAAGATGACAGAGAATCATGTATTCCACGACATGTTGAATCACATAGAAATCCGCTATCATTTCATTCGCGACATGGTACAGAGAGGAGCCTTGAAGCTCCAATATATTAGCACGGATGAACAGGTTGCTGACGTATTGACCAAACCTCTATCTCATGTGAAGTTTGAACACTTTCGAGATAAGCTTGGTATAGTCCGAAAGGACCCTCCCTGAAAGGGGGAGTATATATATTCATTCCTTGCTTCTGACCTCGCTGTTAGACGTAAAGCAAGATAATTCCTTACTTTTGACCTCGCTGTTAGATGTAAAGCATGATGTTGTGTGTTCCTTGCTTCTGACCTCGCTATTAGACGTAAAGCAAGATGAGTCATTGCTTCTAACCTCGCTATTAGACGTAAAGCAAGATGAGTCATTGCTTCTAACCTCGCTATTAGACGTAAAGCATGACATTGTGTGTTCCTTGCTTCTGACCTCGCTGTTAGACATAAAGCAAGATGAGTCATTGCTTCTGACCTCACTGTTAGACGTAAAACATGACGCTGTGTGATTCCTTGCTTCTGACCTAGTTCTTAGACGTAAAGAAAGATGATTCCTCGCTTCTGACCTCGTTGTTAGACATAAAGTGAGATGTTGATGCATTCCTTGCTTCTGACCTCGTTGTTAGATGTAAAGCAAGATGATTCCTCGCTTCTGACCTCGCTGTTAGACGTAAAGCGAGATGTTGATGCATTCCTTGCTTCTGACCTCGTTGTTAGATGTAAAGCAAGATGATTCCTCACTTCTGACCTAGTTGTTCGACGTAAAGCGAGATGATGATGTGTTCCTTGCTTCTGACCTAGTTGTTAGACGTAAAGCAAGATGATTCCTTACTTCTGACCTTGTTGTTAGATGTAAAGCAAGATGTGACTGACATTGAGCTACCAGCTTAACCGCTGTGACATTGAGCCAGTGTAGTACTGTGATGTGCTAGCCTAGTGCTGTGATGAGGTATCATTTTTACTGATACATTTTGATGCAGATGATGATGGCATTCTTTCGAGAATGATGATGCTGCCGATGAATAAAACTTTCGATGACTCGCAAATATGCTAGCCAATGTTTCAAGATGATATTGACGATACTGTCCTCCTGATGCCACTAATGATGCATACCTCTCTCGCCTGTTGCTGTTGAAGAAGACCCTTCTTGTTAAGGGGGAGTGTTGAAATAATGTAACTAGGAAGAGTATTCTTATTCTTATTATTATTTTATTATTAGGATTAATCCCCATTATGGATTAATCATGTCAGTAATTGTATTAGGACCAAATCCCCTTTTTCGGATTGGTCATCGGACAATTGTAATAGGAAGAATAAGAAGATGGCCCCAACAGTTATTATTGAGACCCAGAATTAAATTTAAGGTGGGTTTACCCACCCAAAGTGAGAGGTCGGCCCTGCCAGTGAAATCTTTTCACACGTGCCAGTCTTGTATATATAGGAGGCTAGCGCCTCACTTTATCAACAACTCACTTGCTCATTCTCTTATGAGGCAAGTTGCAACTTACCAGCTGGAGAGAGGGAGAAGAGTGGCACATCTTTTGGAGAGGACTATCTGTATTGGTTTGAGTTATCTCTTGAACATTGTATTGGCAATTTATGATAATGAAGTTTTTGCTGGGTTTTCTTCCCCTAGAGGGTTTCCCAAGATAAATGTTGTGTCTCTTGTGAATGTGTATTTCTCAGTGATCTTGTTCTTATGTTGCTCTTATCTATTGAAATGCAAAGAACTATAATAATGGCATAAACATTAACAACTATGACCTGTGGAACTATGCCCTCCAGAACTATGACCTGTGGAACTATGCCCTATGGAACTATGACCTCTGGAACTATGACCTCTAGAACTACGCCTTGTGGAACTATGACCTGTGAAACTATGACTTGTGGAACTGTGACTTGTGGAACCCCTCTGGAACTATGACCTCTGGAACTCTGACTCTAGAACTACGCCCTGTAGAACTATAACATGTGGAACTGTGACCTGTGGAACTATGACCTATGGAACTACACCCTCTAGAACTATGACCTGTGGAACTACGCCCTCTGGAACTATGACCTCTAGAGCTACGCCCTCTGGAACTATGACCTTTGGAACTATGACCCTAAATAGAAAGAGACATCCTATTGAGGTGACAATGATAGGATAGTCTCCCATTACGCCAATTTGCTTTCCTTTTGCCTTCTCTTATAGCCTTGGCCTGCCTAGTTAAGTGTTGTTGCATGCCCAGAAGAGAGCAGCAGCAACTGAGGATTGTCACAGGTGTGCAGGAGGCAGTTGAGTGTACAAGGCTGCTACATCAACAGATTTTACTCCTACGAAGTTATACTCCGATCTAAAGAATACTACAGTGTTGAAATGCCCAAATTCATAACATGAAGAAATGTGTAGTAATTTCGCAACCCAAATGCAGGAGCTACAGTTGCGCGGCAATAGATCTTGTCTGTTCTATTTTTGTTTTCGTCCCAAGGGATAGGGTATGCAGGGTGTCTACAAATAAGGGTTTTCCCTGTGCTATAGCTCTCTGATATATGTGCGGGGTCCAACATTAGTACTCGACCCAATATCTTAGGGCACCAACTAAGGAGGCTAGATTGTGCCCTTAGTCATACTACCTGACTACCCAGGTACTAGAGAATATCTTCGTTAGTGTTGTTCTCGGTGGAGCTATAGCATTTGGGCGGTCGATTGGTTTATCTATCCAGGAGGGATTCAAGAGATCTAGGTTGAACCATATACAGGTGTTGTTTGATGCGCTACCACTCGAAGGGGTCACAAACAGGGGTTACAAGGGTGGCCAACAGATGTACGCTTAAGTACCACTTGTATTTCCTGTTTGTATGACTCATTGATTGCAGATTTATGCACGTAACGATAGACCTTTGTAGCTTTAAGACGTCGGAATACGTCTCTACCCTGAAAAAATTAATCCACATTTTTCTTCTAAGGAAAGTGCTCTGTTACCACATGTAGTATTCCAAATATAAAATAGTATGCAAAACATAAATATTTTAGCTAGAAATGGCATAACAACAATGATATAACCATAATAATACCAGAATAACACTAGAAAGAGCACCTTGATTAGTGATAACAATGTTCACTTGCCTCTTCGAGGGGGCAACCTCCAACAGAGAAAATCTCTATTACAATACTATCCAAGACAAAACTTATCATACCCTCTACTCCTATTTATACTAAATATGTCTATCCAAAAGAAAAATCTAGAGGAAGATCCTTCTAGAAGCGAAAGCTTCTATTAGGTCTTCTTACATTTGACTTGTTCTTCCTTATTGCTGGGCCTTATTAATATTGGCCTTTATTACATGGAAATATATTATTCTACCTAAGTGAGGGGTTAGGGAGGTTAGGTCCCTAAAATTTAACCTCGGGAATTATGACCTTAGGAACTTTGACCTCAGGGACTTTGACCTCTGAAACTATGACCTGTGGAACTTTGAACTTTGGAAATTTGACTTCAAAATCTTTGACCTTTGGAACTATGACCTTGAGAACTCTGACTTGAAACTAAAACAACAACTGATAAAAACATATAAAATATTGAACTAAGAGTTCTTATACATAACAATTAAATATATGAATCAAAATATAAACACAAAGATTAACACTTATCTTTAAGCAACAAAGAGGCAACCAACTATAGGGGATGAATGTTCTACCCAACTATATATCTTATACTCCATATATTAGCAGCAGATCACCCCCATTATGGGGATACAAATCCACAAAAGTGGTTGTCCCCTCACAATCCCAACACTTCCCGATGTGGCTAGTTCTTCCTACAACTATTCCAATCCACCTAGCTCTCTTCTGCACAACCTACAAAACCTAAGGAAGGGGATCCCCCTTCACTACTCACAATCCCTCGGGCCTTCCCTCTTCACTCCCACAACTGCAGTGCACTTGGTCCGATAGGAATATCTTTACTGAGGACTCTAGGGATGTCAACTACTAGGAAAACTACAACACATGGCTTACTTCTCCTAGGGAAAGCTCTCTCACAAAGAGTTCATTGTGCATGCCTTACAACATTCTTATTCATCTCTATTGATCCACTCTCCTACACCTCTCTTGAACTCATTGTCTTTGGATCCATTGTAAAAACTTTGTCGTGTCTCCGCACAACTCCCTGGCCAAAATGATCCTTGTTTCCCATATGAATTTCCTCTTTCTTGTTTGCTTGCTTGACTCACACTCCTCCCAAGGAGGATTTTACTCAACCCCATGCTCACAATAACTATTTGAAGTGACTTCACACACCCGCCTTCTTACACGCACTTAATTATTGGATTTGGAAATACTCCAAAGGAAATAAAAGGTTCATACACAAGGTAAGTTCTAGAACAAGGTGAGTTGATATTAATACCCATGAATATTTCCCAATTTTTTCACCCCTTGGACCCTCCCCTCTCTTGTGGATACTTATCCCCCCATTACTTTGTCTGTGTCCACCTATAGATGGTGTTATCTTTATTTATAATTTTGATTTACAAATTTTACATATTACATTGTTTGGCCCATGGCCATATATCTTATGTAAAATACACATCACTAACTAATTTGGGGATTAAAACAAGGATGTCAAATTCCCCTCCCGTTACAAACTGCATTGTCCTCAGTGAAAAATACCATACATAATTTCATAATTACATACAAAGCTTTTCACAGCTAAATACTTGCTACTTTCACAAGTTTACAGCTCCCACAACAATTCCAACCATCAATCTCTCTTTTCCCCACAACCTGGAAAAACCCAAGGAAGTTTACCCCCTTCACTACTCACACTCCCACGGATGTACCACTACCCTTCTAGGGCCCAAGGATTTATAATAAATGAAGCATATGATATGTGGCTCCACAGGAGTTCCCAGCTGCCAAAATGGAGTCTTCATTCACTTAAATATACACATGCACATCCATCTTTTTTCAAAACTTTCAAAAACTTGGAGGTACTCTTCCTACATGGCCTCCTCTTTCTCCCACATGGAATCTTCATAATTGTATCAAGTCCATTGAACCTTTACTAGTTTGATGGCTTTGTTTTAGAGTGCCTTGAATTTTCGGTCTAGGATGCACATTGGCTCCACCCAAAAATATCCTTCGTGCTCCACTTGGATCACAGTCCAATCAATTACATGGTTAGGATAAGGTATATACTTATTTAATAAAGAAACATTGAACACATTATGAATTCTCATGGATGCAGTTAATGCAGGGATGTATGCAACTGGGCCTATCCTCTCTTGGAATTCAAACAACCCATAGTATCTTGCTTCCAATTTTGGGAAACTTACCAACTTCAACGAGCTCCTTTTCGCTTCAACTTTTAAAAATACATGCTCCCCCACTTTGAATTCTGTATGTGTCCTTTTATCAACATAAATATTTTGTAGGGGGTATTTTGCCTCTTAATGGAATATATGCGCCATTAGTAGTTTTTTTGCATTGGAAATGTGTGTCAAGGAATAAACACGGTTAGGGGGGAATGATGATTGTAAGCCCTAATTGAACCTTCTAGAGCTTAAGCACCATGAACACAAACTAGAAATAATGAAATGAGCCCTCTCTAGGGAGTCTTCCAGCATCATGGATGTGTCATAGGTCCTTGACCATAATCAGTGGAGGGATTAAGAGCCTCTATCCCTATACCTTACTTCTCAAGCTCAAGAGCCATGGTAAAGTTCTCAAACCATCACATTAGCCATATGTTGGTTATCAATTTCCTCCAATGGTGCTATGGGTGCCATGATTAGGTGAGTTGTGCACCAAGAATGGGCCTAGTTCTAACCAAGGTCACATGATGACAACAATGGCTTTAGATAATTTTAAGGATGGAAATTGATCTCAAACTGTAGAAACGTTGGCGAATCTTTACTAGTTCTTAATATGCAAACTATAAAATGTTTGGTGATATTTTTGTAAAAATATTCAAATTTATGAGGATTTTATATAGTTTCTATAAATTTTGGGCTATTTCTTAATTAAAAAAAAATTGTTCTATAAAATTTGGGCGAAATCGTTTTTAGAAAAAAATGGAAATTGGCAATTTTTTTTCTGGGAAAAAGCATGGAAAAATAGCCCATGGGTGATATATAGCCCCTAAAATTTTCTATGGGTCACCTTGTGCCTTAAATGACACTTCTGAATCTCAATCACCATGAAAAACATCTACAATCCACAAAACATTGATCTCTTGGACATCTTTCAACTAGCAGTGGTTTACGAAGGGACATTATGATGTTATCAATAACACTAATGAATCCTTTTATCTTAACAATGATTAGGGAAGTATAACAAGAGCCTTGGGAATTTAACAAAGCTTCTGAAGCTTAAGCATGCCGAAAAATGCATTGAAACACCACATAGGACCTTTCTATCAGATTTGTGTCCTTTTAATGGGATATGGTTTCAATTAATTGGTTTTGGGCAATAGTAATGGGTCTAGGGGCCTAAACCATGGTGAAATGGAAAACAAGGGCCTTGCATAGAAAATGAACCTCCTAGTCTTTTTTATGGGTTCTTTGACCCCCAAGTGGTATTCTAGGTGTTGTTAGGTGTTTTTTCACAAGGGAGATGGACCTAGGGGCCTTCACTATACCTTAAAGAGGAAAATAGGTCCTAATGATAAAGACCTCATTTTGAAACATGTAAAGGTGAAGGAAGTTTTTCATAGTTATTAAATTATGTAATAAAAACACATATGAGATATTAATAATGCATGCACATTATTATGAGTTTGTTGCTTTGGTTTTATCTTTAGACTAAGAAACCTATTGGTTTGGTTGCATAAACAAAAGCACATCTATTTTTCTAACTCCCTAATCCTATCTATTTTCAACCATGTTTTATAATATGATCCACATATTCATCACTCGTGAAATTGCATACACTTAATTTTATCATATTTTTATTATAACTAATTTGTAATAATATAAAAACATTAACTTTATACATATATATTTAAATGGTTTTGAAATATAAATGGATGGTTTTGAAATATATTTTTTATTATTTTTATGTTATATTTTATAATTTTAAAGTTATTTTTAAAAACTATCTCTTAAATTTATTAATGAAATCTCTCATATATTTATTGACGAAACCTCTCATAATTTTAAAATATAGTTTTTTAAATTTTTTCCATAAACTCTTTATGTTTTTTATCTCCCTCTCATAACTTTGGACCCGTTTTATGTTTCTTTTTTTTTCCCTGGTGATGATCTCGACATGAAGAAAAATGTGGTTCGTTAATATCATCTATCTATAATTATCTTGTGATTGGATCTGACCTTCAAAGAAAACAATGGAGCAAATATAAGGAAAACTCCCATGTGATTGGATTTGACCTTCAAAGAAAACAATGGAGCAAATATAAGGAAAACTCCCATGTAATTACGTTATATAGAGACGAGAATCATTTAATATGATTCTAATTGAAGGAATAATTCATTAGTCTTAAATATCAGACCCAATATTTTGTAAAGAATCTTCAATTAATCACATTGCACCTTGTAATACAATATTAGCAGATATAAGTCATGCACAACAAATCTGATTCTGCACCCCATCGCAAGTATAAGCCCTGGAAAAATTATGCAATCTGGTTCGTAATCTTAAACAATAGGCTGAATTATAGGCCGATCGCTATTGTACCAACAAACAGCCTCCTCTGTTTCAGCAACTAAAGCAGGGCCCAACATTTATGTAGCTACATTTCTGCCTTCGGAAATGACATCCAATCTACAAATACACCAAAAGTAATTAAGTCCTGAAAAAATAAAATAAAGCATAAGATTGTGTACAAGTATACACAATGATTCAGAGTGGATTGGTAGTTGTGTATAAGAAGTGGAAACTTACTCTAATGACTTAACTATGAAGAAACTGGAGATGGAGAATAAGTGGGAGAGATTGTTAGGTGTCCAAAACCTATTGTTGCAGGAGCAACAACAAATGATACAAACTCACTCATCATCTCAGCCTCTGTAGGCCTCGCAAAGGCAGGGCAAGTAGACATCTGCTCTATTTATATATAAATGAATCATTAAGTATAAAAACCATAAACATACATATTCATAGCTGGAGGTATGTCACATGTAGTATATCCAGTGAGTATACTATTTTACATCTGCAATAATATGGGGTATGAATGTGAATACAAAATTGTGATGACGATGATGAGTAATAAGTACCTTCCCTTGCGAGAGCATAGCTTCTTTGTAAAGCCGCGTTCCGCTAGAGAATCGGTGGGCATCCCTACTGTTGTTCTCTGTTTCTATCCTTTCATTCCTAGTTTCTGATGTTTGCACATCATCAATTACCAAATCAATTAAAGGAACCTAGTAGAAATAGGAAAGTTGGACAAAGGCAATAATAATAATCTATTTTTAAGGTCACAACCAAGCCACACCAAATTGGTGTATGAGATTCCCTTGTTTGTGGGATCAAATTGGTGTATGAGATCGTCTACGTAGGTATACATACCCTACCCACTCTGGATTTGAACTTGTGATCTCTTAAGAGGAAACACATGTTCTTAACCATTAAGCCCACTCATATTATATTAATATATGTGAATAATTAATTAATGAAAAATGATTTAAACTCACCGTACATTCATACTGCACATTGCCATCCCTCAATATGAACTTCTCAAACAAACAACGTGCTCCAGAAGACGACACAGAAAACATGTAAACACACACGGGTAGTTTCTATAATTACGCCGAAAGGCTTACACATATTGGCAATGGGCACAATTAATCACCTTTTAATCTAAAGTTCTAATCTGATGGCTAACAATTGAAGATGCTAGCATATTCTTAGTCGTCCTACCAAGTCAATGAATGTGATTTATTCTTCATAACTTCCTTTTATTTTTGAATGCATTCGTTAACCTCTTTACTTTTTAACATTTACCTAATCATATTAAGAAATTACTGTAACACCATATGATTGCCACATTTAAATGATTAACCTTTGAAATACCACGTTTGCATTATTAACACACACTACAACTTTTCAGGCATACCACGTTTCAGGTAGCTGTCCGCACGTTTCATATTGAATCGCCGACCCTGAGCGTTTCATTTTCTGAGCGTTGCATATTGGATGAGCGTTGCATTCTTTGAGTGTTTGCATTTTCTTAGCGTTGCATTCTCTGAGCGTTTGAATTTTAGGAGCATTGCATTCTCTTGTATCTCAAGCCCTCTGAAGTATTTGGCTTACCTTCCATTCGCCAACAGAGGAGGAGGGCAACAAGCCCTCCGACGCCAATTTACCCAGGTACCCACGGCCTCAAGGCATCTGAAGGTAATTTGGCTTACCTTCCATTCGTCAACGTTGGAGGAGGAGGAGGAGGAGGGAAACAAGCCCTATGACGCCAACTTACCCAGGTACCCACGGCCTCAAGCCCTCTGAAGGTAATGCTCGCTCAATACTCAACCCCATTTCTTTTAGTTTATCTCTTGATTTATGCATTTAAACGTTTTTTTTCTTGAAAATTTATAGATTGGAGGATTCACTCCGGAAATTTCTTTGTTGGGTTGCTTGTTTTATTTCGATTTAGGTTAGTGTGGGTTTGCATTATTTGTACTGACCATATTATTTTGTTGAAGGGCGTTGAAGAATTGTTTTCGTGCAGTCGAAGTTTGAAGAAGTGTTTTCATGCAGCTTCTCATGCATGCTTTATTGCCTCTGGCTTTTTTTCCTTCCAATTTTATAGCTCTAGCTATGTGCTTATGGTTGCAATAAATCAATGTTTTTCTGCTATCCAAACTAATTTTGTTCAGCAACCCTTTGTTTGGAGAAAATTTCACCCCTTTTTCTTTCAATTGTACCACTGGTGGGAGAGTGATGTGGCCGACACCCCTTTTTTCTTAACTCAGTTTATTATAATTTTTTTAAAATGTAATAAGATTTTTTTAAAATGTAATAGGATTTAACTCTGAAATCTGCTAGGTTTATGAATAAAATCCATGAATCAGTTAGGCTTATGAATCAACCGAACAACGTTCATCAGCCACGAGTTTGTGGCTGTGCTAGTAGTATCCCACTTGATCATTAATCAATTCAATAGTAAGTAATCTATAAATTAAAAGATTTTTAATTCCATAACCTGTTCATCAGAAAAGGATTACCAAGCCAAAACATGCCTAACATAAAATGAAATCAATTCTACATACTACATATCATAAACAACTTGCATGCCTAACATAAAATGAAATCAATTCTACATACTACATATCATAAACAACTTGCAGACTTAAAACTAAAATAAGGGATGAGATTGCCAAAACAAGCCTCGCAACGACCATTTCTGTATTGTTCTGAATCTCTTTACCACTCCGTTTTCTCTGCTAAAATCAAGACGTATGTATAATAGCTCTCAACCATGTTAATCTAATTTACAAAAGCAATCACAGACAATGGAAAGCATAATATTAGGAAGCAATACATGTGCACCGACACGTTTTCTGGTTCTTTTTTTATGAGTGCCTTTGTCCTGAATAACTGTGCGGGAAGGCGAATGGGGCGGTTCCTCAATTTAAATTTTTAAATTTAAATCAACCAATCTTTCCCGCTATTAATCGTCCACGTCCACATAAGGGCCAGTGTACTATGTATGCATTGGAAATGGTGCTAACGGCAACGGTGCTGCTAACGGAGACGGCGTCGGGAAAAGGAGCATACGAAAAATGGATGGCCGGACGGAAAATAAATGGCCGGAATCTGTGAGTAACAGTAAGGCCGGAAAAGGTTCATTTCGTTTTGTGAGTGTGTCGGTATTATTGACAAGGGTTGCATGGCAACGCAGTCCCTGCCGAGTTAGATAAATTTAACTGCAGATGTAATAAGGATGGTGAGGTAATTGGGAAACACATGTTAAACAACATCAATACAATTAAATGTAGATTTAATAAGGATGGAGAAAATCAAAGAAACGTTTTTTAGATTAATTTCTTTTTTATATGACAAAAAGTTGAGATTGAGATTAAAAATTATTATGGTATGTATGGTCTTTACTACCATCCAGGTACTATGTCTACAAAAGAATTAAAGCTTGATAGGCCACTACTTTAGGTACTTGCAATAAAATGAAAGTTTGCTTAATAATGATAAACATATATTAAAGTAAATCTATAATGTTCATTGAAAATGGCCAAGTTCCTGTCGAACTTGTTTGAAATTGGAAAGATGGTGAAATGCAATTTAATTGAGGACTCTTAATAAGGTAGAAAAATTCCAATGTTGAGGTATGAGTACATTAGTATTCCAATGTTGTAGTATGACTACAT
>ML824793.1:23251-74472 GCA_009831015.1 Picea engelmannii | reverse complement strand
GACGTCCAAGGCCCTTTCCTTTTTCATAACCCATCTTGGTTAATATTCTCAAACCTACACCTTTTGTGTGTTTTTCAAATTCACCAAAACCAACTTGATGAGAATGAGGAAAATTTGTTGAGAAACCTTCACTGCATACCTCATATATGTTGTCTGAAACAGATGTAGAAGGCACTTCCTTCAATGCTTCTTTCCCTTTGTTGTTCTTTGAATCTTTTACTTGAACAGTGCTCTTTCATTCCAAGTAGTCTTCATACAACACCTTCACCATCTCGGCCATGGAAAATAGTGAATCTCTGAACTTCTTCTCGTCTTGAGAAAGTCCTCCTGTAGATGTCATTTTCCTCCTTGAGATGTGCTCTTCCCTGGCTAACATGCAAAACTCAAATCCAAACATCAACTAGCTCTGATACCACTTGATCCGTCGGGATTTTTCGAAATGACTTATGGTTGAGTTTTTATTTGCATGCATTTATTAACCATTGGAAAACTTAACGAAAGAGTGAGAAAAAGAAAATGCATTATACATCCATAGACATATATGCAAATCTGAAATGCAATGAAAAGAAGCAAACCATAATGCACAGGTTGATAACGGAGTTCGGCACAACTTTGCCTACGTCTCCGGGCCTTTTCTCTGTGAGGGAGGCTTCTTTATTTCTTTTCAAAAGCTTATTAGTACATCTTTACAATGCCGAATGGCTTCTAGACTGATCTGGTCATGTTCGCCCAGATCTCTAGAATCTTGCACAACTTACGGCACCTAAAACGGATGTCCCGAGCTCTCAGAAATCGTCCGACAGCATCTCTACCTCAACAACTTCCCTGCCTCAAACTGGCTTAGACCTGGCTTTGCCTTAGCATCTCTGCTCTCTAAAACCGTCCAAAATCTCTCCAAAGGCTGACCAAATGGCCTCAACATGGCCTTGGTTAAATAGTTGGAAAGTTGGTTGTCTATCTCCAACTTCCTCCCAAGAATTAGGCTCTAAAAAAGCCCAATAACCCCCAAAAATCATTAACAAAGGGTTTAATTACATTTAATTAATAAAAATTGGTTAAAATAACCCACTTTCAACCATATAATTGGTTATATTTGGCTTAAGCCCCCAAAGTTCGGGCGCGCGCTCCTAAAAAAAAGGTCATATGGCATCATAGGGCCAAGCGCTAGCCCAAAGGGCTAAGCACTGGCCCTTAGCCCCTTCTCGCACCAACACCCGGTCATGTGCATAACACATATGGCCACGGCTTTATTTAAACCCGTGCTCTATTTTGGTATATGATGTTGGTCCTGTGGCAACCGCCCGAAATCCATGGGCTAACATATAACCGCCCAAACCAAACTTTAAACCGTAACATAACTATTAACCGTGCATTTAATCAAACCTTCGCGCGTTAACATACACGGCCATATGGTAAATAATGATACCACGGGTCGGGGCTTAGCCCCGGCCCGACCCCCGACCACACATTACACATGTAAATTTAAATAAAATTAAACACATTCACTTTACAAGTAATTCTCGGTGGTCAAACGGTTAACAGAGGTTTGCAAAATCTTTGGCATGACGGGAGGTCACTGGTTCGAATCCGGTCGGCCCCAAACAAATCTTTTGACATAGCCATCATTGGCTAAACCCGGGGTGCCATGTGGCAGCCACTGATTGGGCCACGTGGCACCTTACCACTCGCCTGAACAGTGCCACGTGTCGCAATATGATTCGCCCACGTCAGCACCTGACACGTCAACTTTCGTACGCCATGTCAACTTTCGTACCTTGCCATGTCACTTGCCGTATGCCCAGTCACTGGCCACGTCAACCTGCCATGTGTCACCCTTCCAGTGGTGACACGTGTCACTTCGGAATTGGTCCAACTGCGCGTCGAAAAGGCCAAATCAACTTGACACGTGTCACGCTCTGGATCCACCACGTGTCCTGTACAGAATTTGCCACGTGTCGTCGTACGAACTTGCCACATGTTGTCCCCTGGTGCTGCTATGTCACCTGTATGGACCTACCATGTGTCATCATACGAACCTGCCACGTGTCCTGTACGGACAAGTACAGTCATCACCCCAAAATTTTCCCTGTTTGGCTCGACGGACAGAATGCGATATCTTCTTCATACGGAATCCGTTTGACATAAAAAGTATACCACCGGAATCAGGAAGACGATACGGACGCAATGGTGTTGGTTTCGTCGGATTCCGAGCACTTTCATTTTTTAGCATTTTTCATGCCCTGACAGCCTTCTGAATCCAATTTCGGATCAACTACAATGATTCTGGGTAGGCCCTTTTGACTCTACTGACTCTTCTTCTTCTTTGGTATATGGATGTATATGGTCATGTATACAACTTATTATCTGGATAGTCTTCTCCACATCTCAAACTAGAGACCATCTAATATGTTTCCTCCTACAATTGTCACTATATCTCCCTTCATAGTTATCACCTGTGACCTGCCCGAAAAAAGAACAACAAGGGAGAAACAATAGATAAGAATAATACTCTTTATAATAATAAAAACAGTAGTGAGAACAATCATCACAGTAGCTCCTTCATAATTATCACTTGTGACCTGCTTGGAACAAGAGACAAAAATAATAAATACAATAATAAGAGATGAGAACAACACTCTTCTAGTGTTGTGATCAATCATTCCTCCATGGTAACCTGGAAACAAAACAAGAATTTTCTCCTAGAGAAGATGTTAGTCATATCTAGTAAATAATTACAATAAGCATTTATATCAATAGTGCTCACATTCTACCAAGTATTCATTATATATAACAATAATAGAACTTTTCAAATATTGCTATCACAACTATAGTGTTTACTTGTAGCAGTTATCAAACTTGATATGTGCAAATTTGAATCTTATCAATTTAATCAATCAAACCTGGAACCTAGAGTTTTGTCCTCAAGAGTGAGTGTTGTTTATTTTCTTCTAAGTCTACTTCACTCAAGATGACAAGTATTTTATTCAACCTGACCCCTATACCAAGACAATATTCTTTCTTGATAGAAATCTGAGTTAAAGAATGCAAGCAAACTTGAAAATCTCAACCTTAATTGACCTAATACTTTGAATTTAATTTTGACCAATGGTTAGTATGATAGTCATAATTTCAACATATCAAAATACAACTAGATGTTACAATACATATCCTTCACCTGAGTCTTATTCTTTTACTTTTCTTTGGCCTCATCCTCATCAAGTTTCGAGACTTCTTCTTTTACAAAATCTTCCAGATCATTCTCTTCTAGAATGAGCATTACTCTATACTTCCATGCTCGAAAGTTGTCAATGCCTTCAAGCTTTGCATCAATCTTGGTACTGGGTGTCATCCTATGCTTGAAAAACACAATAAGGAGATAAAACTTTTCAAAGAAAGGTTTTGTGCTTACATTAGAGTGTTATTCCAATATGACCATTTCCAGCTTCAATTCTGCAACTGCCGAGACTAGGGTTTACGAAGAAACCCTAGTTTTTCAAAGTTTGAATTTTGGAATTATGCTCCAAGGAATATGCAATCCCTCTCAAGGAGATTTCCCAAGTGGTCTCACTTTTCCCAATGTCCTTAAACAATGTGGATGACATCACCTTCTAGGGTTTATGTAGTTGCAACAACTGCAACAATCACAACACCAGTTGTAGTTTAAAAAACTTTGTCAAACTGAGAATATAACCATAGGGAGAGGTGTGCTAGGGTTAGGGGAGTCTTCCTATGCTCTTAGCTTCTCCAATGAGTTCTTATGTTCTATGAAAATCCATTCTTCTAGAACCGCTCTGATACCATGTTGAGTTTTTGTCTCAAGCAGTTAACTTGATTAGTGTTCTTTTACTTTTAAACAATTAGCACAATAACTGCATATAAAGGATCATTGAAAGATAAAATCCACATCATACACAATATTTACCCTGGGAAAACCCTCTAGGGGAAAAACCCAACAAATTTCCTCAATATAGATTCAACAACCAAGAACAATGCCTCTCTCCAAGAGAGAACTAACAAAGTAGAAGATCCTTCTCAAAACCCTTGACTAGGGAAAAGTAGTGCACCACATAACCAATATATACCCGAGAAGTAGACCAAGATTTTCCACAACGTCACCTTCTAGCTACAGAAGCATCTCCCTCTAAGACTTGTGCACTTTCTCTTCTTAGCTACATACCTTGTGTGTGTGTTCAAATGTCATGCTAGCCTCTCTTATAAATAGTAGTTTGGCCAACTTAAAATTAGGTCTGGGCCAACCTGTCACTTTATCCTTTTATTTTACATTTTACTTGTCAAGGCATTGTAGGGCCGACTTTTACAAAGGCATAATAGGGTCATATTAACAAATATAATATAATAATATTCTTTAGAGTTTTGTCTTGGTGAAATAAAATAAGAATATCTTCCAAAGATACTCAAACTTCAACAATCTCAACAATTGATATATGCAATTCCAACAATTCTTATTTTTGGCCATATTTTGGGCAAAACTAGTCGAAAAAAGTCCAAAAAATAGGATGTTTATATTACAATACAAATAAATACCTAGGATTAATTTATGAGACTTTTCTCTGTTAGGAATAGTATCATGGAGAAATAAAAATAAAACAAATAAAAAATGAATGCAGAAATAAAACATAGGAAAACATAATACAAGAGACACTGATATACATGGTTCACCCGGTATGGGCTACGTCCATAGAGAAACAACCAATCCTTCCTTTATTCCATCCATTAAAATGAAGGGATAACACCTACAACACATCCATTTCAACCTCCTCTTCACTCTCTTCTTATATATTTTCTTAAGAACTTAGTGTCTATATGAGATGGATATTACTCCCAATTGTTGTCTGAGATATTCAAATGTCTCTTTGGGAAAGGTTTTTGTGAAAATATCTACAGTCTATTATTTGGTGACAATATATTCCAACTTGACATCTTGTTCTTTTACATGTTCTATTACTTGTTCTCTTAAGAAGTGATACTTGATTGTAATATGCTTTTTTTAGTGCATAATAGGACTTTGAAATATTTATTGCAATAGTGTTTTCAAAAAGTATTGAGATTGGATGATCATATTCTACCTTAATATCTTTCAATGTTTGCTTCATCCAAAGAACTTTTGTGCAGCATGATGTTGTTGCTATATACACAACCTTTGTTGTGGATAGAGAAATTGCAGGTTGTTTCTTGTTCAACCAAGACACTAGACTATTTCCTAGAAATAATGTTCCTCCACTTGTACTTTTCCTATCATCAACACTGCCTACCCAATCCGTACCCATATATGTTGTTCGAGTAAAATATTCACCTCTTGAGTACCACAAGATGAATTCCAATGTGCCCTTTAGATACCTGAATATTCTTTTCACTACTTGCACATGAATATGTTTTGGTGCATCTTGAAACAATGCAACCAATCCTACTACTTGCATAATGTCCAGCCTTGATGCAGTCACATATAGTAGGTTATCAATCATTGACCTGTACATTGTTTGATTTTCTTCTAGGTATTCATCATATTTTCTCAATTTACAACATGTGACCATGGGTGTGTTGACTAGTGCACAATCTTCCATTCTAAATTTCTTCAACATCTCCTTGATATATTATGTTTGTAAAATGAATATGCCTTTGTCAAATTGAGAAATATGTAAACCAATAAATAATGATAGTTAACCAAGCATAAACATATCAAATTCCTTTTTCATTTCCTTTGAAAACTATTGGCACATTTTGTTTATACTACCTCCAAAAATGATATCATCTACATAAACCACAATAATTAACTTATTTTCATTTTCTGTCCTGATGTAGATATTGTTATCCACAATTCCTCTTTTGAAGCCTTGTTGTGGTAGATATTTATCAAGTCTGAATATCAGGCTCTGGGGGCCCTCTTTAGTCCATAAAGTGATTTCTTCAATTTTCACACATGATCCTTATTTTTCGATAATAAGAACCCTTTTGGCGGTTCAATGTATACTTATTCCTCTATATTTCCATAGAGAAAGGATGACGTGAAATCCATTTGATAGAATTTGAAGTTATTGAAACACCAAAATTCCAAAAACATTATGATAGCTTATAGTCTTGCAACTGGGGAAAATGTTTCTTCGAAATCAATAACTTCAACTTGAGCATATCTTTTACAAGACAATCTTTTTTAATTTCTTATTACTTCCCCATATTTATTAAACTTTGTTCATTAAAACCCACTTGGTACCAATCACATTTTTATCTTTTAGCCTTGGAAAAAGTTCCTATGTCTTATTCTTCTTGATTTGATTTAGCTCTTCTTCCATAACATCAATCCAATGATTATCTTCACTAGTTTCTATAAATTTCTTAGGTTCTATTTTAGATAGAAAGGAGAAGTTTGCATGTTCTGATGAACTTGCCAGTCTTCTTCTAGTTTGAAATCTCATATCTTTATTAAACATAATTATTATTTACAAATGATGATTTTGGAAAAAATTTGATGGTGCCTTTGTATCTTGTTGTTATGTTCCTTCTTCTTCTTCTTCTTTGCAGCTCGTCTCTTTTGGATGTTCATTTGTTTGTGATTTATCATTTTTGAGGCCTTACTTCATCCACTTTTACATTTTCACTTTCTACAATTTTGCACAATCTTTTATTGTAACATCTTTAAACCTTGCTTCTAGATGAATAACCAAGAAAGATACCTTCTTCAACTTTGGAGTCAAATTTCCCCACATGATCTTCATCTCTCTTTATATAGCACATTCTCCCAAATAATTTGAAGTATTTGACTGTTATTGGTTTACCTTTCCATAATTCATAGGGTGTTTTACTGTTGTTGACTCTAATTTTACCTCTATTCATAATGTAGATCGTTGTGTTAACTACTTCTCTCCAAAATATGTTCAACAACTTATCTTCATTGAACATAGTTCTAGCCATCTCTTGTATGGTTCGATTCTTCATTCCTACCACTCCATTCTGTTGTGGAGTTCTTGCAGATTGTTGTGAGAAATATTACCCTGTGGACAGGTTAAGCTCCCCTTTGAACTATGACCCCTATATTTGGTCCAAATATATAAGTAAACAAATGGTTTCTAATGTCCCTATATATCCAACTCAATCAATCAAACAAGAGAGAAGAAGAATATGGCGTACCTTGTTGTGATGTTTGTCCTCACTGCTCCAATCCTTGGGCTTGATCTCCAAGCTCCTCAATGCAACTGAAGTCCTACAAATAATAAAAAAGGAAATATTTCTCCTACTCTATATGATTATAAAAAAAAAATCTATCTATGAAGGCTGAAATGACAATAGACAAGCAAATGTAGAACACATGAACTTGAAGGGAATAGGCCAAGTTATCATTAATTGGAAATCCAAAGAAGGAACTTACAAAGCATGCTTGATGATGAAGAAATATTCTCCAAGATATCCTCGTCCAACCCTTGCATGAATCTTGACACCAAAATGTTGATGCTTCCTCCAGAATCAAAGGTTTGATACCTGAATTGTTCCCCCCTTCACCTTGGAAATACCTTCAATATATAGGCTTTGAGAGGTGAAACCACCATGATAAAATGAAGGATACGGTTGAGAATATCACTCCTTAAGGTTGGTATTTGATCATAATATGAATCCATAGAATAGGGGTCGAACACAACTGATGCAGGAGCATCCCTCATGACAAGCAACCAACGTGGAAGCAGAAGACAGCTGGAAGACGTCCAGTGCAAGTTTTTGAATTTTAAAATTTTCTCTTGAAGTTGATGCGCTGAACATAAATGAGATCATTTAATTTGGCACCTTGGTAAGGATGTAATCAGACCTCGAGCCATATGCTCTCATCTGAGATAGACAGAGGCATTTATAGTAGTAGTTGCAGGTAGGTAGAATTGAATATTAGATTAGACAATTCTAGAAGAAGAGGGAAACGGAACATAGACACCCTCATTGTATTGTTGTATTATTATCAATTCAAGAAGAGTAAGAAGGAGAGAGAGAGCATAGGAGAATAGCAGAGAACTATAAAAGAACACCCATGTATAGATCTTGAATTAATAGAAGAAGTTGATTCAGATTCATGGCTGTTGTGTTATTCTCTATGTATGTGTGTTGAATGCTCTGCTTATGAATATTTCTTCCTGTTATACATTTGTTGTTATGATGTGCATATGATTTCATGTGCTAAGATAGAAGTCTGAGAGAAATTAAATGAGTTACAATCGTTTCTCTGCTTGAGCGAGGATTCCTGCAAGGAGTGCAGTTGGAATCGTCCACAAGGGAGTGCGTTGACAGAAGGCTCAGATAGATAGCTTTTGTTCTCATTCATCGTGAAGGTGTAGTTAGACATAGAGTCATCCAAGGTGTGCACAGGCTGAAGGAGGAAGTCTCAGTCATGTATCTGAGCAGAAATTTTGAAAGACTGTTGCTGCAGGTGTGCACAGAGTCAAGGGAACTTCAACACTTAGACGTGATTGAAGATTTTCCGCAAGGGGTGCATGCAGAGAACCTCGTTGAGGTTGAATAAGTTTAAAAAAAATCTCAGGAAGGATAGACTTCTGAGTCGTTGAAGATCAGCGCAGATAATCATGACTTGAATTCGTAGGAAGCTACTGTCAGAAGTCAAAGGGAAGCGTCTCAGGTTGGCGAAGCGGCAAAGGAATCTCGTGGAGAGATACTCTTTTCTGTTTCGTAATTATAAAAGGAAGAACGGACGGTCGAAATCCTCTGAGGAGATTTCGTGAAGTTTTGAGGATTGTCAGATCTTGCAGAGGTGCAAGGAGGCTACGACGCGAAGGTCCGAAGATTTTGGATCTCAGGAGAGGCGGAGCCTTCCATTTGTAGAAGGCAGGTGGCAAAGATCAGTGATCTCGCGAACTGGGGAGTTCACAGGGTGAACGCCCAAGTACTTGGTGTTAAAAAGTTGCGAGACGCGAGGTCACGAAACAACGAAGTGGAAAGAGGCTGTGAGCCATCCATCTGAGGAGGACAGGTGGCAGAGATCTAAGGATCTCGCGAACTCGGGAGTTCGCAGGGTGAAAGCCAAAGGGTTGAGCATCGCAAGTTGCGAGGACACGAGGAGTGAGTAGGAGGATAACCATTGGATCCAGATCGCGGGAGGACCGTTGGATCCGCACGTGGGCTCGTGCATTGGAGCCTCACAAGAAAAGGCTCAAGAAATTGACCTCGTGATAAGCGAAGTCGCGAGGGAGAGAGGTCGCGAGTTTTGACACCTTGGACCTCGGGAGTTGACGGGGAAGTTATTCAAACTCGCGAGTAGCGAAGTCGTGAGGGAGAGAGGTAGTGATAGCGCAGAAGTCCCGAGAGAAGTGACAGGTGTGGATGAGTCAGTCAAGCGTGCACCTCGGAGTTTTGGCACCTCGAAAATCAGAGGTTGGAAAACCAAAGGTTTGATATCGCGAGTAGCGAGGTCGCGAGTAGCAGAATACCTCAGGGAAAAGTCAGCGAGTTGACTGACCATCTGGTCTCAGGGATCCGAGAACCCAGTGTTCAACCTGTGAACTCGCAAAGTCACGAGTTCCAATTCCCCGATAAATCAAGGAAGGAGGATCGCACGAGAGAACTGTGGGAGCAGATTTCCCGATAGGGAAATAGAAGAACCTTGGAGTTCTTCGGGCCGAGAAGAAGAAGATCCTGTGAGAGCAGACGTGCTTGGGTGAAGGCATGTCATTGCGTCAAGTGGTATCAGAGTGTAGAAAAGATTATTTTCTTTCTGTAGCAGAGAACAAGGAGAATTCACCATGCCGCCAAGGAGAAGACGTAGAGAATCACCCAATCCAGAGGAGGAGAGGGGATTGTCCAGAGACAGAGGTAGGCAAATACAGAATCCAGACGTGGAGAGAGGAATGCGAAATCTTCGTGCCAGAATGGAGGACATGGAGATAAGACAAAGGTGAAACGTTGATGCAGGAGATATCAGTGAATTCGAGGATGAAGGTAAAGCTGGACATGAAGAAGAAGAAATCCCAGCAGAATATGAAGCAAATGAGCGGTTAATTAAGGCTATCGCTCGGATGAGTTCAAAAACAAAGATGGACATTCCAGCTTATGAAGGGAGTCTGGATGCAGAAGAGCTTCTAGATTGGATTAGAGCTCTTGACACTTACTTCGATTATGAAGATATCGAAGATGATAAGAAGGTTAGACATGCCGTCAAAAGATTAAAAGGACATGCAGCATTATGGTGGGATGAACTGCAAGCTGACAGGTGTTGTCAAGGCAAGAAGAAAATTAAGAGCTGGGACAGGATGATTGCAAAGATGAAGGAAAAATTCATCCCCAGGGACTATCAAATTTCTTTGTTCAGGAGGATGCAGAACCTGAGACAAAAGCTTATGACAGTGAAGGAGTATACTGAGGAATTTTATAGGTTGAATATCAGAGCAGGTCATCGCGAAAGCAATGACAAAAAGGTGGCCAGGTACATGAATGGCCTGAGGTATGAAATTCAAGATGAACTAAGTATGGAAACCATCCGAACGGTGGAGGATGCTTATCAATTGGCTCTGAAAGCTTAGGAGAAGCTGAGCCGTAAGAAAAGACAGAGAGGCAGAGGTAGAAGTCAGCCCAGAGGCAAAGTAGTTGCCCAAGATAAATACCAGAAGCCCAAGGATGACTGGAAGAAACCTCAGACTCAGACAGAAAGAGGTGGAACCTCACAAGGAAGGCGATATGTTGAGCAAAGAGAACAACATATTGAGAAAAGAGGAGGATATGCTGATAATAATAGGTTTCCTTGTACTAGAGGTAGAGGAAGAGGAAGAGGTGGAGTAATCACATGCTTCACATGTGGAAAATATGGGCATAAGTTGGTTGACTGTCCAGATAGAAAGAATGATGGAGGAGAGACTCACATCGCCGAGGCACAGAGGCGAGATGTTGACGTAGAGTACGCTGAAGGCGGAAGATCACTGGTAATGTGAAAAGTCCTTTTGACGCCAGAGAAGGAAATGGAGAACTCATCACAGAGGAACAGTCTTTTTAGGACTGCTTGCAAGCCCAAGGATAGAGTGTGCAAAGTCATCATGGACAGTGGAAGCACCGATAATCTCGTTTCAACCGAGATGGTAGAAAAGCTGGAACTGGAGACAACTGATCACCCGAATCCATATAAAGTTTCATGGCTAGAGAAGGGACATCAGGTAAATGTCACTAAACAGTGCTTGGTTGACATTAAGATAGGAGGATATAATGATAAGATTTTATGTGATGTTATTCCTATGGATGTCTGTCATTTATTGCTGGGAAGACCATGGCAATATGATAGAAATGTAATTCATGATGGGAGGAAAAATACATATACCCTGGAGAGAAATGGGAGAACTCATATGTTGTGTCCCATTGAGGATAAAGAAGCGAAACCAGAAGTGAGCAACAGAGTACTTCTCATGAGTGGGAAGGAACTTCTTACAGAAGTTAAGAAGAAGGAGGATCCACAATTCTTTGTGGTCAGAAAACCGAGAATTGTTCTGACTAGCACAAGAGTGGATGAATTACCAGGAGAAGTTCAGGAACTGCTGGAAGAGTTCGTTGATATTCTAGTGGACGAACTACCTCGTTCGTTTCCACCGATAAGGAGCGTGAGTCACCATATAGATCTCATACTAGGAGCTAGTTTGCCAAACAAAGCCGCGTACAGATTAACGCCGCAGGAGAATGAAGAGGTTAAAAGACAGGTCCAGGAGTCGTTGGACAAAGGTTTGGTCAGGGAAAGCTTGAGTCTGTGTGTTGTTCCAACAGTACTCAGTCCAAAGAAAGACAGAGGCTGGAGGATGTGCACTGATTCAAGAGAAATAAACAAGATAACTATCAGGTATAGATTCCCATTGCCAAGGATGGATGATCTGATGGATTTCTTAAGCAGAGAAAAAAAATTTTCAAAGATAGATTTGAAGAGTGGATATCATCAGATTCGTATGAGAGAAGGTGATGAATGGAAAACAACATTCAAGACAAACGAAGGTTTGTACGAATGGCTTGTCATGCCATTTGGTTTGACGATTGCACCAAGTACCTTTATGAGGTTGATGAATCAAGTACTGAAGGAGTTCCTTGGAAAATTTGTCATCGTGTATCTGGATGACATATTGGTTTTCAGCAAGACAAAGGCTGAACATTTGAAGCATTTGGCTATTGTGATGAAGAGATTACAGCAAGAGAAGTTGCTGATAAATATGAAGAAGTCCTCATTCATGAAGACATAACTCATTTACTTGGGTTTTTTTATATCTGCAAATGAGTGGAGAATGGATCCAGATAAGGTGGAGGTAATCAAGAATTGGCCATCACCGAGGAACGTATTTGAGGTAAGGAGTTTTCATGGTTTGGCTAGTTTCTACTGGAAATTCATCAGAAATTTCAGTGGAATTAGTGCAGCAATGATGGATACAGTGAAGAAAAGACATAAATCTTTTCACTAGACAGAAGAAGCTTAGAAGAGTTTCAATTTGTTTAAACGAACAATTATAGAGCAACCAGTGTTGGTGTTGCCAGATTTTCAAAAAACATTTCAGGTAAACTGTGATGCAAGCGGGTTTGCCATAGGAGCAGTCTTGAGTCAGGAAGACAGGCCGATTGCATATTTCAGCGAGAAGTTGAATGAGGCAAAAGAAAAGTACTCCACATATGATAAAGAATTCTATGCCATCATACAGGCATTGAAGAAATGGAGGCACTATTTGATTCCAAAGGAATTTGTTTTATATAGTGATAACCATGCATTACAATATGTGAATCAATAGGAAAAGTTGAATCAGAGGCATGTTAAGTGGGTTGAATACATGCAAAATTTCACTTTTGTAATAAATCATATTTCTAGTACTGCTAACAAAGTTGTTGATGCTTTGAGCAGGAAGTGTTTGTTGTTGCAGGAGTTCAAAGTCAGGACGTTAGGCTTTGATGATCTTAAGGACATGTATGCAGATGATTCAGACTTTAAGGAAGCTTATGAAGCAGCTGAGAATCTAGTTCTCAGAGACAGAAGCCAGTGGATAGAGTATGTGATCCAGGACGGATTGTTGTTCAAAGGAAATCAACTGTGTATTCYGAATTGCTCCATGAGGGAGAACTTGTTGAAGGAGAAGCACAATGGAGGATTGGCAGGAAATTTTGGCCATGATAAGACATTTGCAAAGTTGAGTGAGTCATACTTTTGGCCAGGGATGCGKTCAGAAGTCAAGAAATTTGTGGACAGATGCAGGATTTTCCAGCATTCCAAGGGAAGGAAGTAGAATGCRGGTTTTTATCAGCCATTGCCCATACCTGAGAGGTCRTGGGATGAAATTAGCATGGATTTTGTATTGGGATTGCCGAGGACACAAAGAGGTACTGATTCAATCTTTGTGGTAGTTGAMAGGTTTTCTAAAATGGCACATTTTATCCCATGCCAGAAGACCAACGATGCAACTCACATCGCAAATTTGTTTTTCAAGGAGATTGTTCGACTCCATGGATTGCCGAAAACAATAGTCTCGGACAGGGACACAAAATTCATAGGGCATTTCTGGAGAAAATTGTGGAAGAAGCTCGGAACTAATTTGATGTTTAGTTCTGCTTATCATCCCCAGACAGATGGACAAACAGAAGTGGTCAACAGGAGTCTGGGAGACTTGTTGAGGAGCTTGTCGACAGAGCACCATAGCAGCTGGGATAGAATATTACCACAAGAAGAGTTTTCTTACAATGACTTAGTAAATCAGAGCACAGGGAAAAGTCCATTTCAGATTGTATATGGAATGCAACCGAGAGGAGTTTCTGAATTGAGGGATTCAAAACAGACTGCGACTAGCAGCGCTAGTGCAGAAGAATTTGCTGAGGCAATGAAAGAACTTCACAGCAGAGTGAAGGATCAGTTTGTCGAGCTGGATATATAACATATGAATCAACATTTAATTTTCAACCCGGGAAGGTATACTTAGAGGAACCAGCACAGGAAATGCAGGGTTAAAGAGGGGGTTTAAAGGATGCCAAACTAATCTTTGAACTGCTGAAAGAAACTTGCTGGAAGAAGCTACTGTACTCTACTCTGTTCTACACTCATTTGCACTACCCTGTACTAACTTCATAAAACTGTTCTGTATTAATTAAAAGTGGTCATATGCATGTAAAAGGTCTACTGCACACTAATGACTGAAGACAATTAAGTTTCTACTACTTATTACTCCACACAACTCAGCAACCTTGTATTTTATAATGCAATGAAACTCTCTATTGTAACCAAATGAAATGTTATTTCTGTTAATCAATGGCTGAAAAGATAACATCTAAACTTGAATCTTGAAATACTAAACCCTTTGTTGCAATCAAATGAAATGCTACTTCTGCTCTATTAAACCAATGAGAAAACGGCTGAAAGATGATGTTTGAATCTGGAGATGGAGTCTATTGTAAATGCAATCTACACAACTCTGTTTCCATCGAAGGGAACCTGCCTTCTCTATCAACATACCATTCTTTAAATCAACACATACTGGAAAACGAATAAATCACAACAAACTTGCAAATAACAGAAGTCGAATTAATGGAACTTTTAA
Source organism: Picea engelmannii (assembly GCA_009831015.1). NCBI lineage: Eukaryota > Viridiplantae > Streptophyta > Pinopsida > Pinales > Pinaceae > Picea > Picea engelmannii. Next base: position 59,932 of record ML824793.1, on the reverse strand, counting down.
TTATTTTATTGAAAATAAGAACAGTACAAGTGCCTGGAGATTTCCATTCTTCTATCTAATCTATGCTCCATCTCTCTTCCTCTCTCGAGCATAGCAGATATTTACATAATGTTTCAGATCCCCCACAATGCATGGCTTTGCACCCTAGATAAACAAGGAGTTACAAAACGGTTTTAAGAGTATCACCAGAGAATGAGACACGTTTTACATAATCAATCGGTTTAAGATTGCCACGGTTTTCTTCCCTACGTTATACATGCACGAATTTAAATACTTGATGCCATCTATTGAGTGCTCATTGAGAACCAACGATTCAAAGTCCAACACACATATTTCGATTTAAAAGATTGTCTTTATCCGTGTCATGCTTAACAAACAGTTTCCCCCCCTATGTTATACATGCACGGATTTATAAAGTGGCACAGGGTGCCAACTATTATGTCAAGGAAAGGCCCAACTATAGTGATTCCTCCTCAAATCGTAGAGCACTCTGTTTAACTGTTCAGAGTCAAACTTATCTTGGTATTTATAATGGCTGGCATTTTGCATATTGCCCAATAACCCCAGAAACTGAAGTAAATGATGACCTTAACAATTTGCACATCTTGACTAATATTGTCGAGATCTTTCTACCTGGAAAATTAAGAAGAAAGCATTCCCTAAGACCAAATAAAACACGAACATACCCTGGTCCTCCACTAGCAGTACCGGGGATAACAATAACCCCATGTCTTTTTGCAAGTCATTTAACAACTTCAACATCATCAGAAGCACCACTTGGTAACTTTGCCCAGAGATAAATTGCTCCTTGTCCGCCCTTTACAGCATTTGCACCAAGAGGTGACAGTGCATCCAAAATTATATCTCTGTTTAACTTTTGAACCCTTTCCTTCACCCATTCAGGACCAAGCTCCAGTGAATACAGAGCAAGCTTTTGTCAAATGATAAAAGCACATATTGGGATATTATCCTGTGTTTTGAGCAGTTGTGCTCCAAGGCCCTCGACTTCAGAAGGATATGCTATATATCCAATTTGCCAGCCCATCATACCATAAGATTTAGAAAAAGAGAATACATTGATAATGTGTGGAGCCTCTACACAAGTATGTTTCAACCCATCATACATAAAATACTCATAAGTATTATCCACTACAAGCCAACACCCTGCATTTTTACAAAGTTCAGATATTCTCCGCAAAAGAGGATTATTATTGCATTTATAGTTGAATTCTTCGCTCATTTGTGGTTTTGGAAGTACTTCATGATTTATGTATATAGAGGAACATATATGTGTAACAGATTATGAATAGCACAGGAAGAATGCCATTTTCTTAACAAAATAATTCAGGAGAGTAAACAATATCTTCAAGAACCAGCACGAAAATGTTATAAATCCAGAGCCCAACACGGTTGCTGAAATCAAGCCAGGAGTACAAGTGCAGAGCAGATCAACATCGGAGACAACTTCAATTTGAAGTTGGTGATATGGTACTATCGCATTTGAGGAAAGAAAGGTTCCCAAGAGGAACATACAACAAGCTGAAGATGAAGAAAATTGGGCCATGCAAGGTCTTGAAGAAAATGGGACAGAATGCTTATGAGATCGAGTTGCCAGAGGGAATTGGAATATCTCTGACATTTAATGTTTCGAATTTATATCCACATAAAGCTAATGAAGCAGGAGCAGAAGGAGATGATCAACCAGAGGTCCAGTGGAAGAAGCAGATTCCATTTGTAGAGAAGCCGCAGATGGAGCAGATACTGAATAAACGAGTGGGTAAGAAAACCAGAAGGAAAGAATATTTTGAATATTTGGTCAAGTGGAAGGGACATCCAGTTGAAGATGCCAGCTGGGAGACTGAAGTGGAGATTCGAAAGCATGGACATACCATGCAGGAGCTCATGGACAGGAGCCCATGCAAATTTTCAAGCGAGGGAGTATGATGCAGGAGCATCCCTCACGATAAGCAACCAACGTGGAAGCATAAGACAGTTGGAAGACGTCCAGTGCAAGTTTTTGAATTTTAAAATTTTCTCTTGAAGTTGATGCGTTGAACATAAATGAGATCATTTAATTTTGCTCCTTGGTAAGGATGTAATCAGACCTCGAGCCATACGCTCTCGTCTGATATAGACAAAGGCATTTATAGTAGTAGTTGCAGGTAGGTAGAATTGAATATTAGATTAGACAATTCTAGAAGAAGAGGGAAACAGAACATAGACACCCTCATTGTATTGTTGTATTATTATCAATTCAGGAAGAGTAAGAAGGAGAGAGAGAGCATAGGAGAATAGCAGAGAACTGTAAAAGAACACCCATGTATAGATCTTGAATTAATAGAAGAAGTTGATTCAGATTCATGGCTGTTGTGTTATTCTTTGTCTATGTGTGTTGAATGCTCTGCTTATGAATATTTCTTCCTGTTATGCATTTGTTGTTATGCCGTGCATATGATTTCATGTGCTAAGATAGAAGTCTGAGAGAAAGTGAATGAGTTACAATCATTTCTCTGCTTGAGCGAGGATTCCTGCAAAGAGTGCAGTTGGAGTCGTCCGCAAGGGAGTGCGTTGACAGAAGGCTCAGAGAGATAGATTTTGTTCTCATTCATCATGAAGGTGCACTTAGACGTAGAGCCATGCAAGGTGTGCGCAGGCTGAAGGAGGAAGTCTCAGTGTGCGCAGAGTCAAGGGAACTTCAACACTAAACTTTGAAAGACTGCTGCTACAAGTGTGCGCAGAGTCAAGGGAACTTCAACACTTAGACGTGATTGAAGATTTGCCGCAAGGGGTGCGTGCAGAGAACCTCGTTGAGGTTGAAGAAGTTTAAAAAAATGATCAGGAAGGATAGACTTCTGAGTCGCTGAAGATCAACGTAGATAAGCGTGACTTGAAGTCGTAGGAAGCTGCTGTCAGAAGTTAGAGGGAAGCATCGCAGGTTGGCGAAGTGGCGAAGGAATCTCGTGGAGAGATACTCTTTTCCATTTCGTGAATTATAAAAGGAAGAACGGACGGTCGAAATCCTCTGAGGAGATTTCGCAAAGTTTCAAGGATCATCATATCTTGCAGAGGTGCAAGGAGGCTACAGCGCGAAGGTCTGAAGAGTTTGGAGCTCAGGAGAGGCAAAGTCGTCCATCTGTAGAAGGCAGGTGGCAGAGATCGGTGATCTCGCGAACTCGGGAGTTCGCAGGGTGAACGCCCAAGTACTTGGTGTTAAAAATTCGTGAGACGCGAGGTCACGAAACAATGAAGTGGCAAGAGGCTGTGAGCCGTCCATCTGAGGAGGACAGGTGGCAGAGATCTAAGGATCTCGCGAACTTGGGAGTTCACAGGGTGAAAGCCAAAGGCTTGAGCATCGTAAGTCGCGAGGACGTGAGGAGCGAGTAGGAGGATAACCATTGGATCCAGACCATGGGAGGACCATTGGATCCACACGTGGGCTTGTGCATCAAAGCCTTGCAAGAAAAGGCTCAAGAACTTGACCTCGTGAGAAGCGAAGTCGCGAGGGAGCGAGGTTGTGAGTTTCGACACCTTGGACCTCGGGAGTTGATGGGGAAGTTATTCAAACTCATGAGTAGCGAAGTCGCGAGGGAGCGATGTAGTGATAGTGCGGAAGTCCCGAGAGAAGCGACGGGTGTGGACGAGTCAGTCACACGTGCACCTCGGAGTTTCGGCACCTCGGATATCAGAGGTTGGAAAACCAAAGGTTTGATATCGCGAGTAGCGAGGTCGCAAGTAGCGAAATCCCTCAGGGAAAAGTCAGAGATTTGACTAACCATCGGGTCTCGGGGATCCGAGAACCCAATGTTCAACCTGTGAACTCACGAAGTCACGAGTTGCGATTCCCCGATAAATCAAGGAAGGAGGATCGCACGAGAGAACTGTGGGAGCATATTTCTTGATAGGGAAATAGAAGAACCTTGGAGTTCTTCAGGCCGAGAAGAAGAAGATCCTGTGAGAGTGGACTTGCCTGGGTGAAGGCACGTCACTGCGTCAACAACCAACCTCATCCCAAGAGATTTGGCCCTTAGGCAAAGGTGGAAGATCTCATGATTCCCTCTAATAAGATTGACGCTCCCCCAGAGTTGAACATAGGGTGGCATCCTATAAAGTGGAACTCCACTAACATGGAAAGGGGGTGCCAGTCCATGAATTGGAACTCCCCCAACATGGCCAGGGGGGCACCACCCTTCATAAATTCCCAAATCTGGTCAAATTTTCCAAGAAAACGGTGTGTTTCTGTTGTCAAATGAGAGGGCTTCTTCTTCTAACATGACTTAGGGATTGTGAAAATAGTTTTCATGGTGTAAATGGGTCGTGACACTTGTACAAGTGAATGAAACAATAGGTAAGGTGCATACGACACTTGCGACAGTGCATGCGGCACTTAACAAGGTGCATACGTCACTTTGTGACACTTGAGACACTCAAGTGTGACGTTTTGGTGTGTAACAGATTCCCCCTAAAGTGTGAGGTCAAAAGAGAAACTGATGACCGAAAATTTTTATAATTTCTTCAATGCAAGGGTGTTGGAGTAGGATAACTTGGCCAAAGATGCAAACAATCATCAGTCAATATACAAATATGTTCCATTTCCAAGGAAGACATACCTATGCTCGGAATACAAGATGACTCAAAGCATGGATGTCGGCCAATACATTGCGGAGCCATGAAAATATTGACTAAGGATATGACCACTAGATATAATGTGGATCCATACCTCCATGACATGAACTAATCACAGCCACAAAAAATACACAGTCGAGCTACGAGATGATAAAACATAACCATGTGTTGGAGAAAGAATTTTTGGGAGTAAGTGTAGCAAGCGAGGCAAAGTGGGACAAAGGGAACAACATGCACCGAAAAAGAAGGAATACCAGTGTGTTGACGTGTCCAAATTCGCCCCACAACAGTAAGGGGTTCTCCCTAGTAAGAAGTCCCAATTAGACCTTTTATCCCCTATCCTAGGGATAACTAAGAGATCATGTCTCAAGACCCACATGTCTTAGAAATGGAGTGTCGAGAGCCAAATGACTTGAGCATGGCCTTGTAGGGCCCATATTTTCTTCAGTACAACCCAACTATCATCATCAACAACATCCATCCCACCATCTTGGTTCTAAGGTAGCAATAAGTCTTGCCCCTTGAGGTAATGAGTCAGGGTATCATGGTATGTGTCACTCTGATTTTTGAAGCACTTGAATATGTTGCACTGAACTCTCCTTCATTTCATAACTTTTTCTTGGAAATTATTCTCTTTAACTTATTCATACCTGGGAGGGTGACAAAATTACCTAGTAAGTTGGTTCCCCTTTAGGATGAGTTTCCACTGTGTGGGTCTATGAAAGGTCATCATCCATTCCCTCCATACTTACCACTTTCCATCATTATTCCTCTCATCTACCCCTACCTTGGTTCAGGCATTGGGTTTTCCAAGCTATGAAGGGTTGTACCTTTCCTTGTGGGAAGAAGGAGAAAAAGGATCAGAGGGTAAAAGTAGGTGGCAAGAGTTAAAATTCAAAATGAAACCTTTGAGATGCTTCACCCAGGTATTCTCGAGAAAGAAATAAAAGGCTTCTTAGTAAGAAAAGGGGACCCATAAGATAAATCAAACTCAAGGTACTAATTGGTGGATGGGAGGTCTCATCATGGGCCAACCTATTAGGTCCATGGGCATGGAATGGTATGACACTACCATCTATCTGGTCACCAAACTATGGTAGTGGCTCTTGCTGGCATAGCCAAGAGAAAGGGGGTCTCATCACAAGACAACCTTCTCATTTCCGTGAAATGCTTATGGCTAACATTGTCGCCTATAGTCACCATGCCAAGAAAATGTCCCCCAGCTTTTCCCTTGAAAATAAAAAGACCAAAAATCAATAAGAATAATATTAAAAGACATTGAATGGGCTAGGAAACAATGACATCCCTGATAAGGTGCAACTCTCCCTCTATAGAGGCACCCACGAGAAAGACCTACATTTCCCTATTATCACTGCACCCTCTACCCAAACACTTCCCCTACACCATTTCACACACTTACATGACCTATATTGTCTCTCACCTAGGAAACACCCCAAACTTAAGGAGGATTATCCCAATATGACATCTTGAGACACTCTCCAAACCTGACTTGTTAAACTGCATAACATCTTTAAGCATTTGTCTGGGTAAAGGGGAGTTTGATGCACATGTTTGTGTAATTTGATTATTAAATGTGATTGACATTGCTATGATCCTTGTGACTTATGAGCCCATGGAAGGCGTATTTGTTGTTGTTGTAGGACTTTTCTCGGTGGACAGGTGCATATGGGGGAATGATTAGGTCGGACCTCCATGGGGCTGAAAGCCAATCAGATGGATGTTGTGACCCCACTAGGGTAAAAGGGAAACCAGAGGCTTGCACCAGAAAAAAAGAAGGATGTTGCACCAAGGACACTTCGATAGACCTAGACCTAGGGGGGTTTTTCCTTTCCACTTGGACGTTGACCATTGAGGGCACATGACATCATCATGTTTACCTTGATGTCATATAGAGCTGGCATTTGTAGTTATGAGGGAGGTTGTGTGTTTGTTGGCACATGTGGAATCATCCAGGGCCTTTGGAGGCCAAATGTCCTACTTTTGGAGCCCAACATTCCACCTTGAGGGCTCAACGTCACCTTAGAAGGGCATGATGTCACCTCTAAAATTGATTTTAGGGTTTAATTATTTGAATTTGTGTAAAAACTAAATTTTTGATGTAATTTGGCCATGTCGGCCTTTTGATGACCTAATTTTAATTAAAGGTCATAAGTTTTGTATAAATAAGAGAGAAAAACTCTCATTTTTTCATCATCACTCATCACACAAGTGGTGAAGTCTGAAATTTTCTCCCTTCTCAATGTAAATTATAACCTTGTAAAATATCTACTACAAACATATATTCAGAAAAGTACAAAAAAGATACAATGGAAAATACAAACATTACACGGATATTTTTCCCCTGGAAAACCAGTATATTCTATATTCATTCATTGTGATACATTGTTTACAATACAATATACATATAGGATCCAGTGACATCCAAAACCCTAACCCAATGACCTGGATTAGTCCAAAACCCTAATTCCTTAACCGGAAATAAAAAACCATCGGCAAAAACCATGTGCCGAAAAACCACCTAAATACATGACACGTTTCCTGAGGCAAGTGACATGTTTCCCGAGGAAAAAAAATCATACACTACTACTCGTGCAAAGAATATAACACATACCCAACATTATCCCACTTGTTGTTTTCTTTGCATACAAGGGGTTACAGGGTTACATAGTCAACAATCTAGGGCAACAATGCCCATGGATCCTCTACACCAAGATAACTTCTCTGTGCTCACAGATTTTGTTAATGAGTCTGCAACATTCTTCAAAGTGTCCACCTTCATCAGTGATACTTTCTTTTCTTCAATCATGTCTCTCACAAATTGATATTGAACATCAATGTTCTTTGTCTTTGAATGATAAGTAGGGTTCTTCGCCAAAAAAATCGCACTCTGACTGTCACACTCTATCCTTATATCTTGTCGTACCAACCCAATACCTTAACACAGTCTTTGTAACCATATTGCTTCCTTACTTGCATGAGTAGCTGCCATGTATTCAGCTTCTGTAGTTGAGAGTGCCACTACAACCTGTATTTTTCTCATCCAACTTATTGCTCCTCCAAACAGGTTAAACACATACCGGCTTGTAGATCTCCTATGATATAGATCTCCATCCCAGTCTACATCCACAAAGCCATGTATATCGACCACTCTGTCCAATATTGGTCTTCCTTTGTAGCATAATCCATAGCTAGCAGTGCCAGGCAAATACCTGGAAACCATTTTTACTGCTGTCCAATGCTCTTTCCCTGGTTTTGACTTATACTTGCTCAAAACTCCCACTGCATGTGCAATGTCCGGTCTAGTACAAAACATTTCATACATCAAATTGTCAACTACACTCGCATATGGAACATGAGACATGTCCTCCTCTTCTTCATGTGTCTTGGGACACTGATCCACAAATAACTTTACACCAACAAGAATAGAAACCTTGACCGGTTTACATTCCTTCATATCAAACCTTTGCAATATTGTCTCGACATATTTTATCTGATTTAACCAGAGTTTCCTCCTTTTCCGATCTCTTTTAATTTCCATGCCCAAAATGAAATTTGAAGCACCGAGATCCTTCATGTCAAATTTAGAGGACAAATGAGTTTTCACATCCTGGATAATCTCCTTGTTGTTTCCTATCAGCAATATATCATCCACATATAAGACCAAATAAATCAAATGATCACCAATTAATTTAAAATACACACACTGATCTTCTTTTCTTTTTGTGAAGCCAAGTCCCAGCATATAAGTATCAAATTTTTGATACCACATTCTTAGTGATTGTTTTAAACCATACAGGGACTTTTTCAGCTTGCATACCAGCTCCTTCTTTCCCTTCACAACATAACCTTCTGGTTGCTTCATATAGATTTCTTATTCCAGATCCCCATGAAGGAATTTTGTCTTCACATCCATTTGTTCTATTTCAAAATCAAATGTAGTAGCAATAGATAATAGAAATATTATAGAGGTTAACTTGGCAACAAGAGAAAAAATCTCACCAAAATCAATTCCCTCAACCTGGGACTAACCCTTTGCTACTAACTGAGCTTTGTATTTCTCCAATTTTCCTTCTGCATTCCACTTCTTTTTAAATACCCATTTGTTACTAATGGGATTTCTTCCAGTTGGCAACTCCACTGGATCCCAAGCCTCATTCTTATCCAAATATGCCATTTCTTCTTGCATGGCCCTTTTCCAAAGATTTCCATCCTCTGAATCCACTGCTTCCCTGACAGTTCTAGGATCATCATCAGTAATAGACAAAGAAAAATTTGAACAGAAATTAGATGGACTATACCTTTCCGGTAGCCTTCTTTCTCAAACCGATCTCATCAATACTAGAGTATGAGGATCTTCTTCTTCTGATTCACGTTCTTTTGTAGAGTCTGATTCATCATCCTTTAAATCAAACTCTATCTTTTCTGGTTCTTTCTTACTTTGTAGGACTTCCTGTTTAACAATGTCCTTCATTTCTCTAAATAACACATCTCATATATACACTACCTTCTTAGTTTCTGGGTTCCAAAGCTTATAACCTTTGAGACCATATTTATATCCAATAAAGATACATTTTTCAGCCTTCTTATCTAGCTTACTCATGTTTTCCTTTGGAACATGAACATATGCATCGCAGCCAAATACCTTAAGATGTGTGAGAGAAGGTTCCTTACCAGTCCATACCACTTGTGGAGTCTTGTCATCCAACACTGATGAGGGTGATCTCTTGACCAGATAACATGCAGTACCCACTACCTCTGCCCAGAATTCTTGCCTTAACCCGGCACCACTGAGAATGCACCTTGCTTTTTCCATCAGCGTCCTGTTCATCCTTTCTGCAACTCCATTCTGCTGAGGTGTATATGGAGTAGTCTTATGCCTTGCTATACTGAACTTCTTACATAATTCTTCAAATTCATTCCCACATAACTCTCTACCATTATCCGTCCTCGGCACCTTAATTATTTTCTCTGTTTGATTCTCAACAAGAGCCTTAAACTCTTTAAACATGTCAAAGACTTCAGATTTCTTCCTAAGGAAATATATCCAAGTTTTCCTTGAGAAGTAATCTATAAATGAGACATAGTACACAGATTTTCCCAATGATGGGACCAACATAGGTCCAAAAAAATCATTGTAAACTAGCTGTAAAATTCCTTCTGCCCTCGTTGCACCAAAGGGGAATCTTACCCGATTTTTCTTCCCATATAGACAATGTTCACAGAAATCAAAATCCAAAGAGAATTTAGACATACCTTCAACCATACTTTTACCATGTAGTAGTCGAAGACCCTTGTCTCCGATATGCCCCAGTCTTTGATGCCATAACATAACCTTTTCTCTGGAGACTGTAGGACTTATTTATTCTTCAACCCCAATATCAGGAACAATGGAGCTATTACACCCATCACTAATAGTTCTTCCTAGCATCTTATACAGAGCTCCAAACCAAACTCTCTTCATCAAAACCATTGCTCCTCGAACCATCCTGCAAGTTCCCTTTTCAAATATTGTTTTTACCCCTGCATCTTCCATTTTTATTACAGAAATAAAATTTCTGGCCATACCTGGGATGTGCAGAACACCAGGAAGAGTTCTAATCCTTCCATATATAAGCCTCAACTTGACCCTTCCTCGTCCTATGATTCTGGTTTTCAAATCATTACCTAAGAAAACATTACCTCCATCATAATTTTCATATTCGCAGAACCACTCCCTGTGGGGAGTCATATGAAAGGATGCACCAGAGTCAACCAACCATGCCTCATGATTTGCATGTGTTCTTGAAGAGGCCAAGTACACATCCCCTCCTTCTTCCTTGGAGGTCTTTTGTTCTGTAGAAGAAGATTCTTTAGATCCCTTCTTTTTCTCAACTTTGGATCTACACTGCTTCCTGTAGTGCCCTTCTTTTCCACATCTCCAACATACCCTTTCAAAATTTCTGGGAGATTTAGATCTACCCTTAGACTTAGATCTCCCACTTGAGAAATTATATCTATTTCTTTCATGGGAACGTCCTCTTGCAAATAATTCGTCTGTGCTATGTCCTTCCATATTATTATGTCTCATCTCCTCCGACAACAAGGATGAGACCACTTCTTCAAACTTCAAATAAGTTGTATTACTACCTATGGCCATAACCAAACTATCCCACAAGTCTGGTAAAGAACAAAATAAACTGATACATTTATCTTCATCTGAAATTTTAATCTCAACTGATACTAACTGACTTACCACAGTATTGAAGGCGTTCAAATGCTCTTCCATCGAGTCTCCATCTCTCATCCTCAATTTATATAGCTTCTTTCTCAGGAATAGTTTATTTACCAGGGACTTAGACTGATACAAATTCCCCAATTTTTCCCATAAATCCTTGATTGTAGCTTCCTCTGACACATGCAGTAATACTGAATCGAAGAGACACAGTCGGATTATTCTCTTTGCCTTCTGATCCAAATTTTTCTAGTCATCTGCAAAAGTTCCTGTAGGTGCAGTACCTGGATCTATCGTGATCCACTTATCTTTTTCCACCAAAATATCTTCCATATTGAGCTTCCACAACTCAAATCTTTTCCCATTAAACTTCTCGATCTCCATCTTCGAATTGCTTGCCATTTCTTTTCACCCGAAAAATCAATACCGCAGATCTCCCACTGTAACAAGGCTTATCACAGTCTCGAGCCAAACCCTTGACCATAAAGGCGTCCCCCTGAAGCCAATAAATATTTGATACCAAATGTAAATTATAACCTTGTACAATATCTACTGCAAATAGATATTCAGAAAAGAACAGAAAAGATACAATGGAAAATACAAACATTACACAGATATTTTTCCCATGGAAACCCAAACCGGGAAAACCAACACATTCTATATTCATTCATTGTGATACATTGTTTACAATAAAATATACATATAGGAGCCAGCGGCATCCAAAACCCTAATCCAATGACCTGGATTAGTCCAAAATCCTAATTCCTTAACCGAAAATAGAAAACCATCGAAAAAAACCATGTGTCGAAAAACCACCTAAATACATGACACGTTTCCCGAGGCAAGTGACACATTTCTCGAGGAAAAAAAATCCATACACTGCTACTCTTGCAAATAATATAACACATACCCAACACTCAAGGGTTATTGGCTGAAATTTTAGGCGCACTTCTTGGAGGAGGCTATTTTTGGTGTTTCTTGGATATTTTCATGGTGGAGGATCTTCAACTAGGGTTTAAGATTGATTATTCTTGGTGAAGTAAGTAGAAAATATACATTTATTTATTGTGAATGAATGCTTATGGTGAATTTACTTGTTTCATGTCAAATATTGTGAAATTTCTTGCTTGAAACCCTAGGGGAAAGACATATGTTATTATATTTTTCTCTATAATCTTCCACTTGCTTAAATTTCTCAAATAAGCACCTTATCAAAGAAGTAGTTACTAGAGCCCTACCATTGTAGCACTTTAGAATCCCTACTTCATTTCCTATTGCATATTTTGTTTTCAAATTTGTCTAAGGAAAAGAGAAATTGCTAGGGCCTAAATTTTCTTACTTTCTAGCAATTATCTCTAGCACTTGGATGTTTGAGGCCTTGGGCTACCAAAATATCTCTCATCCTCTCCATATCCTTTGACTAAGTATTATCATTCATATTTTCCTCTAAGAATTGTTGTTTTTATCATTGAATCCATTACCCTAAAAGGCACTAGTCTACTCACTACAAGTGATTGATTGATCAAACAACTTTCAAACCATCTTCCTTGAAGCATTTACTAACGTCTATTAACCTTAGATTATCTAAATTCACTAACTAACTTGTTGTTGTTTCAAAATATTTCTACAACCATCTAATAACAACAAATTAACTCTAAAAGTGACACTTTATGCTAGCTAGACATTGCTAAAACTGCTTGTGACTATCTAATATTAATTTGTCTAGTTAAAGCTATTATTTCAAGTCTTTTCTCAAGCATTTTGAAGCATAATTATTTTGGTTGTTACAAAATTATCATTGTTTTTATAAAATGTTATAATGATGCAATTCCATATCAGCTAGTCTATTTTTTAAGATTTCATTGTCTTATGAAGAATTGATATCATTTTACTAATTGGAAAGTGCCATTTTTTCTCTATTTTTTAAGATTTCATTGTCTTATGAAGCATTGATATCATTTTAGTACTTGGAAAGTGCCATTTTTTCTCTTTGTTGTCTTGTTCTGGGAAGGTACACAACATTTCTCTTTTGCTTCATCTCTAACAAGACATAAAGAACCTTTTGACTTGAGTGACCTATGAGAGGGGAGGGACTTCCTTGTATCATTTTCCTTAGCCTTCTCAAACCCTCAGGTCACTGGGGACGTTTCCCCTGGGGTACTGTGACATACTCCTAAATAGAAAGGGGTTTCCTATTAAGGTGACAATGATAGATCACTCCCAGTTACGCCAATTGTGTACCCACTTACCTTGGGCTTTGGGAAAGTACAAATTGTGTGATAACATTTTGGCTTCGTTGTCGGGGAACACTGAGTCAATATTCCTCAACGACACTTTTTCGGTAACCATTTCCCTCAAAATCCTTTATATTATGAAACTTATTTGGTGACTCCACTGAGGCTAATACCATTATCCCTTTGATAGTTTCAAGAAAATTATCTAGCGACTCCACAAAGCTTAGGGAGGTACACCAATCCTCCCAAGACCTATAGAATAAAAACTCCCCGAAATTATCCTATAGTAAAATCATTGTTTGGAGGCAATGTTCCTTATAATACAATGTCTAACGCTCAAATTCAAACTATTAATCCAAACCAAGCTAATAACTAGAAACAATGGTCATCCAAACTTTTCAAACTATTAGACATGACAAAAATTCTAGGATACCCTAGGCAAATTCCTGCTAGGTATGAGAAGTGGTTACCTAAATTCACTGGTAATGATGTAGTCAGTGATGAGGATCATATGAGCAACTTTTGGGCCTTCTTTCAGCTTCATCCCATCAGTGACGATGCTGAGCATTTAGCTATGAAATTGTTCTCTGCTACCCTCTATGATGGCACTAGACGATGGTACAACAATCTCCCTGATGCTAGTTTTGCAACCATGGACAAGTTGGAGGAAGTATTCCTCAAACGATGGAGTGTCAAGGAAGACCCTAACATGCTGCTAATAAGTTTGAATAAAATAAAATAAACATGAGAATGAAATTGTTAGGGAATTTCATGATAAATTTGAAAGCTTAGTACAAAATATCCTGGTGAGCTATCACCCTTCAAACAATTTCATTCTCTTTCTTTACACTAAATCATTTACATGACAAATGGGTTTTGTCCTCAAAGAAAAAGCCTCTAAAACAATACAATAAGACTAAGAGGTGGATAAAAAGTTTGAATACAATATATCATCATCCAGAGTAGAACCTTTCTCTGCCCCAAGGGTCAAAATAGATGTTAAACCCAAAGTATTCCATAATGCTGAGTCTACCTCGGATATTGGTGCTAGATTGGCAAAGCTACAATTGATTATAGATGGCATGGTAAAAACCAAAGAATTAATGATGAATAATATTTTCAACTTGGAAAGATATCAACAATAACCTCCTAGGGGCCCTTACAAAGGGAATTCCAGAAAGGGAATCAAGTTTTTCAGACCAAAGAATGATCAAGAAGTCCCTAATACTTTATCCCCCACAAACATGGTAGAATAAAACCCTTGGTGTTTGCAATGCAGAGACTCACATTGGGAGCATGAATGTCCCCTGAACAATGGTGAAACTGACCAAGTAAACATTGTTGACCACACCATTTAAGCCCCACAATGTTTCCTTAATAGTATAGTTGAAGAACATCAAGAAGGCATGAAGGAAGCATCAAAGAATGCTAGAATGGAGATGATAAATAATCTTAATCAAGAATCAAGAGAAAAGTTTAAAAAACTAGAATTTCAAGTATATACTAAACAAAAGAGAATCAACCAACCTCTCACTATTGTACCTACAACTTCACAACCGAGACATCCACCTATGAACATACTTCTTCCTAGAAATCATCCCAAAATTGAAAAGGTTGATTTGAATTTTGACTTTGAAGGAGCACTGGCCAAAATGCATGTGGCCATTCCATTAAGAGAAGTTATCAAGGTTCCATCTGTGAAAGAAAGATTCAAATTTTGTTTCAAAGTATCAAATGAACCAATCGAACCTCCTATTATGTTACAAGAAAACCATTTTAGGGTTCAATATGATGGAGATCCACCCTTCTTCATGACTTTGCTAGTAAATAAAACTTGTCTTAACAACTGTATGCTTAACTCAAGAGCAGGTGCTAACATGATGTCTTTGAGAGTCATGGAGAATCTAGGCCTAAAGGCTACACAACCTTATATAAATGTATGTGGTTTTGAATCCAATTCCATACCCACTCATGGGGTGCTTAAGAATGTTGAAGTACGCCTTAGTAAATATCCTAAAAGAGTAATCCATATGGATATTGTGGTGGTAGACGTTCCTGATGTATGGGGAATGCTTTTGTCCAAAAACTTTTCTGCAATGTTGGGAGGTACATTAGAGATGGATCTAACTTACATCAATGTTCCTATGAAGAATGGGACCATAGAATGCCTTCCAAATGTGCCAATGGCCAAGGCTCATGTGCAAGAAGTTAAGAGTGATGCTAAAACCAACGTGACACATGAACCAAGCAAAGAAAACCATCCTATATTTTCTCTAGAGGATTTACCTTTCACTTCAGAGGAATATTTTGATGAGATATAATTGCCAAAGAAGGAGGAGTATCAACAAATCCTAGATAAATGTAAGGACAAGAAAGTTGGAACAATCAAACTTTTGAAGAAAGGGGATGATGACATATTGATCAAACCAAGTCAACATGAAGTTCTTACAATTGAATCCCACCCTCCTCCCTCAAAACAATATACTAGAGTTATACAAGAAACAACCAATTTTGAGGCAAAGGAGTATCAAGAATGAGATATGGTTTGGATGTGGGACACAAAGAAAGGAGAGCCTACTAATGTCAAGGGAAATGCACAATTTTGTCTTGGACCTTTTAGAATCAGAATGAAGTCAGTCAATGATGCCTACTATTTATCCACTTTGGAAGGAAGAAAATTCTCATTACCAGTTAGTGGACACCTCCTTAAACCCCACCATGGGGAAATACTTGACTTCATAGGTAAGTATAGGTAAGTTAGGCATTTTCATCCATTGTATATACCATCTGCATATCATGATAGTGTAGTGTAGTTTTATTTTGTATTCTTTCATTTTGTATATATGCATGCTTATTTTTTATTCCATTATATCATATATGAGTGAGGGGTGATATCACCACCCTAATGATTACTGATACATTTGTTGATATCTAGAAAATACAAGTCATTCCAGAGATGTTGAGGTTCTAATGCGCTCTACTGTGAGCACATGTCCCCAAGTTGGAGCCATATGTTATCCCATATCCTAGGGATAACTAAGGATATCATGTCTTGAGGCCCACAAGTCCTAAACATGGAGTGTCGAGAACCAGATGAATTGAGCATGGCCCTAGAGGGCCCATATTTTCTTCAATACAACCCACCTATTGGCAATAGCAGCATCCATCCCACCAGCCTAGTTCTGAGGTAGCAGTAAGTGTTTCTCCATGAGGTAATGAGTCTTGGTATCATGTTATGTGTCACTTTGATTTTTGAAGCACTTGAATATGTTGCACTGGACTCTCCTTCATTTCATAACGTTTTCTTGGAAATTATGTTCTTTAACTTGTTCATACCTGCGAGGATGACATAATGCCATAGAAATTTGGTTCCCCTTTAGGATGAGTTTCCACCGGGTGTGTCTATCAAAGGTGATCGTCCATTCCCTCCATACTTACCACTTTCCATCATTATTCCTTTCATCTCCCCCTACCTTGGTTTGGGAATTGGGTTTTCCATGCTAGGAAGGGTTGTACCTTGACTTGTGGGAAGAAGGGGACAAAGGCCCAGAGGGTAAAATTAGCTGGAAAGAGTTAAAAGAAAAAAAGAAACCTTTGAGACACTTTGCCCAGGGATTCCCGAGAAAGTAATAAAAGGCTTCTCAATAATAAAAGGGGGCCCATAAGATAAATCAAACTCAAGGTACTATTTGGTGGATGGGAGGTCTCATCATGAGATGACCTATTAGGTCCATGGGAATGTAGCGGTATGAAACTACCATCTATTTGGTCATCAAACTAGGGTAGTGGATCTTGGTGGCATAGCCAAGAGAAAGGGTGTCTCATCATGATCCAACCTTCTCATTTCCGTGAAATTCTTGTGGGTTACACTGTCACCTCTGGTCACCACGCCAAGACAATGTCCCATAGATTTTCCCTTGAAAAGAAAAATACAAAAAAGAAATAAGAATAAGAATAAAATATGTTGAATGGGATAGGAAACAATGGCATCCATGATAAGGTGCAACTCTCCCTCTATAGAGGCACCCACATGCAAGACCTACATTTCCCTGTTATCACTGCACCCTCTGCCCAAACACTTACCCTACACCATTTCACACACTTACATGACCTATATTGGCTCTCACCTGGGAAAAACCCCAAAATTAAGGAGGATTAGCCCAATATAACATCCTGAGACCCTCTACAAACCCGACTTGTTAAACTGCATAACGTCTTTGAGCATTTGTCTAGGTAAAGGGGGGTTTGATGSACATGTTTGGGTAATTTGATTATTAGATGTGATTGAAATTACTATGTTCCTTGTGAATTATGATCCCATGGAGGGCATACTTGTTTCTGTTGCAGGAATTTTCCCAGTGGATAGGTGCATATGGGGGAATGATTAGGTCGTACCTCCATGGGGCTRAAAGCCCAACATATGGATGTTGTGACCCCACCGAGGGAAAAGGGAAACTAGAGGCTTGCACCAGGAAAAAAGAAGGGTGTTGCACCAGGGACACTCTGGTAGACCTAGACCCAGGGGGATTTTTCCTTTCCACTTGGACGTTGACCCTTGAGGGCACTTAACATCATCATGTTGACCTTGATGTCATCCAGAGCTAGGGTTTGCAATTATGAGGGAAATTGTGTGCTTGTTGGCACATGTGGCATTATCCAGAGCCTTTGGAGGCCAAATGTCCCGCTTCTGGAGTCCAACATTCCACCTTGAGGGATCAATGTCACCCTATAAGGGCATGACATCACCTCTAAAAGTAATTTTAGGGTTTAATTATTTGAATTTGTGTAAAAAATGGATTTTTGATGTAATTTGGCCATGTGGGCCTTTTGATGACCTAATTTTAATTAAAGGTCATAAGTATTGTATAAATAAGAGAGAAAAACTCTCATTTTTTCATCATCACTCATCACACAAGTGGTGAAATTTGAAATTTGTGCCCTTCTCAAGGGTTATTGGCTGAAATTTTAGGCACACTTCTTGAAGGAGGTTATTTTTGGTGTTTCTTGGCTATTTTCATGGTGAAGGATCTTCAACTAGGGTTTAATCTTGATTATTCTTGGTGAAGTATGTAGAAGATATGTGTTTCTTTATTGTGAATGAATTCTTGTGGTGAATTTACTTGTTACATGTCAAAGATTATGAAATTTCTTGCTTGAAACCCTAGGAGAAAGACATATGTCATTATCTTTTTCTCTATAATAATCCACTTGCTTAAATTTCTCAAATAAGCATTGTTGAGAAAAAGATATGAATTATCTTACTCAAGCATTTTCGAATTCTGCTTGGTTAAGGCAAGATAGTCAGGAATATCACCCTATGTTTTATAGCCTCAAAAAGTATTTCCCAATCCACAAGTATTAATTACAAGGGCTTAGGCTGTTTTTTTAAATGAAAAGATTGTTGCAAAATATGAAATTTTTATATAATTTTATGAACATATACATATTGCAAAAAGTAAAGTGGAGATCAAAAGAAAAAGTAACCAAGTCATAGATTAATATAAATGAGACATAAATAAATCTCTTTATTTCATTCCAAGAAATCAAAAGTATCTTTCTCTTTACAAAAATCCATGTGAGGGCATGGACCAAGGTCAAACTTAGATATCCCCGATGAAAACCATACAAAAGGACTCTGACAAGAAGTAAAAAATGAACTTTAAAATATGGATCATATTGTCACGGACTATTGCCCACTTGACTCTGCACAATATATTTTATCAGTCATGAAACTCAATCCATAAACAGACAAGTATACACAAACTATCAAAGATAGATCAACACCTCTGAAACGAGCATCTGAATGATATGATTCTGCTTTGAACCTTGTTGTCTACAATATGACCCTATTGTCAAAAATAGAATTAGGCATTTAATGAATTGAAGAATGAATGAAAATTGAACTATCTCATGAAAACACAAGAGCAAACCTTAGTATTGCTTTATGCTTCTATTCTCCCCTATTGTTTCTTCCATGACTGCCCCTGTTGAAGAAACTCATCCTATATGCAACAATTTATTAGCAACTAGCCCTTAACAAACCATACATGACATTCTCTTTATATGAAACAAAGTTTGGCTCAGAAATTAACATAAGACCCATGCAATCAATCCATATTAATTATTTAATAATTGTCAAATGAGCAAGGGGTGAAATAGGGTTCATGGGATATATGGAGGGATTTTAATGAGCAGAAAAGTGATATCATGACAGGGAGTAAGAACACAAGTACTTCTCAACAATTCATTAAATAATCAATTGTGCAATCAATACCAAAAATATCAATTGCCACCTATTTATGTGTCCTATATTTATCACTGTCATACAAAGTTTTAATTTTATTTTATAAAATAGGGCGTGAAAAAAATGAAATTGGGATCGTGAGGGGGTTATAATGAGTGAAAAAGTGAGAATATGAAAGGGAATAATACATATATTGTTCATAAAAAAAATAAAAAATAAATAAAAAAATAAATAAATCAAACAACAACCATAACTTTTTTCCAATTATAATCCAAAAAGCATCCACTTTAAAACCAAAATCATTTAACTATTCCATATTTACAGACATAATGCTTGTTGTCTTCAATAAAAAAAACAATTCAATTTCCCAAAATCCTTCAATTATATCAATTTGTATATCCTATGCAATAATTATGCAAATATCATTTTCAATTCCAGAGTAACATCCTAACCATTCGAGCCACAGTTCTGCATACTCTAGTGCTAAACTTTTCCATTTAAAACAAACACAATATGCACAATGATTCCAATTATCCATGTCCAACATTCAACCTTTTCAATCAAATAACAATAAACTCAGTACTAACCACCAACAATCGATTTTCCAACACTGACTGACATAATCCACTTTCATCAAAACAATAATCAGGCCCGATTTAATCACACACAGGTCTTCAACAATATAACTGACACCAATCATGATTCGAAAGCAACATTTCATCAAAGAACATGTAACCTTGACCTGAGATCTCTGTACATTAAACATGTACAGACTTCACTTTAAAAGAAATGTTCAATAAAATACAGAGCCATATAATGTGCGAGGAGAACAGAAGCATATCACCACATGTGTCTCCTTAAATATTGACAAGGCCAAGATCATGTCTAATGGACCAATCACACACATGTTCCTTTTAAACTTAAATGGAATCATGATCGTGCTAGGGTTTAACACAACGATGGATGGAATAACCATAATCGACCAAATAGAAAGTTCTCGGGGATGTAGGTAACCCATATACTTTCATTTTTCAAACAAATTTATCACAGAGAGGAAATACAGAGACTCGATCAAGAGATGGTCTTTGAAGTCAGAGATCCCTGTTGACGGGCGAAATCAACCGTCTGTCAACTGAGAGAGTGGAACCGGTCCGGGGTTGTCTAATAACCCAAGCCGTTTGGAATGAACCACCCTGACGGGTTTAGTGGCTCCGTTAGCCGATCTAAGGTCCTAAGAAAAAAAAAGAAAAACTATTCTAAACTAACTAAAAACAAATAAAACAAACTAATAAATTAATCTAACTAAAACTAACTATTAAACAAACCAAACTAAAACTAACTATTAAAACAAACTAAACTAAATCTAATTATTCTATATATATAATCTATTAATTACTACTATACTAACTCTAATTAATTAACTATCTATCTACTAACTGAAATATAACTTATTCACAAAATGTATAATATGTACAATTTATAGATTTAAATAAAACCTGAAAAACTCATTTGCATTCTTCCCTAAGACAGCGAGAGATATTTTTTKATTTTTATAATTTTATGAACAAGAAATAAAACAGAAAGCTAATTAAACTAAAACACTAATCTAAACTACAAATATATCTAACTAAAATACTAATATTATACTAACAAATTAATGAAAATAAATTACAAACTGACCTGGAGGAATGCTCCAGATTTGTCCTGTGTATGATGATTGTCTTAGCTGATCAGAGGGAGGAAACCCGCACTGAATTATCYAGGAGCTTCTCATAAACGATACGCTGCAGTGCTCTACAAGTTTGATTATAGGACAAACAAGACATAAAAATAACAACAATCATATAATTTATAAATCTTCACGGTTAGATAAACCTGTATGCAAAGATCTATACATTAATAATTCAATTGATGAAGAAGAGAAATCTATCATTCATAAACTGAACCAAGTAATTGTTGTATCTTTAAGTAAAGAAAGAAATCAGACATGGATCATATCAATGAATTCATACCATTTGCAAAAGACTATGATAGCTAAAGTAGTCACTAATCAAATGCAAAGTGATAAGCATAACATGAAACAAAAAATTGATATTATGAAAGCGAAAACTGTAGCAGAACATCAACTTTTGTCTCAGTCTGTATTAGATATCCATAATCCTGGTTCTCCCACAAGCGAGGATGATCCTTATTACAAAAATAATAAGTATTTATAAGTTTTTCCATAGGGTAAAACCTCCCTGTGGAAGTTATCACACTGTTTACATAAATCTTGGAAGATATTCCCAATTTTAACTAAACTAAGTAACTACAATAAAACTAAAACACCCAAATATCTTTTGAACTGCCCAACATGTCCCATGCAATTCGAATTTACATGAAATAGGTCAGAAATAGACAAGTTAGAGAGATATTTTATTAACAAAACAATAAAAACCTAATTCTATAGACTAGCTACAGAATCATGCGATTTTGTAGTTAGTCTAAATAAGATACAGAATCAACATTGAGATTAATTCAAATCTTTTTAAAGAATTAAATTTAATCATCATCCAAGAACTGTTTGAAAATGAATCATTTATTTTGAAATTATTATACCATTCGAGATCAAACAGGATCCACATCATTCAACCGAATACAGAGATAGGAATACTCTGTTTCGATTATTATCATAAGTTGGGTGAACAAAATCATATGGAACAACACTGTAATTGTTTCTCAACAAATCGAATCCACCAATTGTAAAATCGTTTTGATATTCAATTGAAATCAAAACAAATCGCAAACACTTTGTTATACTTGTCTTATCAACAGGAGAAATAATCGAATCGAACAGGATTATTTTCAAATCATGATAACTATATAGCAAACAATTTAGGATGTGAGTGAATTCAAACCATAACTGACTCGTAACTGTCCACAAACAAAATCGTAACAGGATCAATCAAACAAAGTTCGTTATAGATATCGATCGTTTATCATTGTACAGTGAGAAAACAAGTTCGATTTTCCTTTACCAAAATCGTTCCAATCAAACGAATTATAACCGGGTTTGACCAATTTGTTTTATAAATTTAAACAGAGCATCAATTACAATTGGAATCCAACTCATCCAATAATCTTTCCAACTCAAGAATAAGAGAGAATCAAACAGAAAAGGTTTTAACATAGTCATTACGAATCAAAATCGGGCGTGCATGCACAGGCTTAAATAAGCATATTGTTTTTATAAAAACAGAGTCGTTCTTTTTGAATTGAAACCGAACAGAATTGCATTCCTGTTCATAGAATATTACATGACACAACATATCGTAACAACCAAACTCAATAAAATCGTTTACCAACCATAGCATATGGATCATAACGAAATCAAATCCGGACGAATCGTATTCTAAATTGAGCGTGAAAAACTTCATGTTGGGAGTGGACACAAAATGAATCGAATTGAACACGAACCAACAATTTCGTTAACTCCATCAGGAAGATAACCAAATCAAATCCAAACGAAGACCACTCAAATCCAACAAAAATCTATCGATAGCTATTCTGGGAATGATCAAATCATATATCAAATCGAAATTTATTTTTATTCAAAGCAAAACTATATATCGGATGCACACATTATAACAGAGTCATTTCAAAATGAAAACAGAGCCATTCGAAAACAGAATTCAAATCAACCTATTCACTCACACAACTAAAACGATATTAAAATCCATACCTATGTGGTGACGAGACGGCTTGATCATGCAAATTTGGAGTTGATAACTGCCGTAGCCGATTCAACGTTTTTGAAAAGGATCGAGCCTGTTGTCTTCTGTTTCTTATCAGCTGCTTGGAGTTGGTCTTTTTGATTGATCAATAATGCAACTTGGCTTTCCAGCGACTGGATTTTTTATTGGAGCATGGGAACATCAATGTAATAACATTCCAACCATAAATCGCATTGGCTACAAGAAGATTGTGTGGGGTTTGAAAGGGCAGGCGAGGGTTTGGACATGTGGCTGGGGGTTTCGTTAGGCAACTTAATACCAGGGTAGCTAGGGTCGTTTCTTAGGCAGGGGGGAATATTTGTTACGAAATCATAAGGTGGCTTTGGGCACAAACCCTACGAGTAAGGGTACTCGCTGGCTAAGAATCGTTCTACATCAGAGTCGGAATCCTCACTGAGGACAATAGGGTTTGACTCGGCAGAGGGTTTCGGTTTGTTTCTGGCCATTCTCGAAATGAGCTAGGCATTCCTTTTCCCTTTGGCATTAGCAGTAAGATTTGCCTTGGGATTTTTTCTCGTAGGCTTCTTGATAGCCTCGGACTTCTCATTTATAGCGTCATGTAAGTCAATAGGAGGGTTGGCCAAGGGTTTAGGCAGTAGGAGATGTAAGGGTACAGGCGGCTCGTCCTTGGTTTCAATTACCACAGGTTTGTCAACCTGTATAGGGTCTGGGTCCTCGAAACCATTTCGAGCAACGAAAGTGCTCCAGCTATCCCCGTGCAAACCCAAATGATAAACAACGATAAGCTTAATAAACCCATAGTGGAACAGGCTACTGTCAGCCTGCTGCCTTTTGAACCTTTTAGACATTTTATACAGGCTACGATAAAAATAAAAGGGCATATTGAGCAGGTATCCCATAAAAATCATAAGCAAACGCAGGTGGTAGAGAAACACAAGTCCGTATCGACCTTCACAGGTCACGAACTGTTTGATTATCATCAAAGTATCGTGCCATCACGGTTTAAGTGCAGAGATGGGCATACCTCTGTCACAAGAGGTGACTTTTCGCGAGAGGAACAGCAGTGTCCATGGGACCTCCTTGACCTTACAA
The DNA here is from genome assembly GCA_009831015.1 of Picea engelmannii. NCBI lineage: Eukaryota > Viridiplantae > Streptophyta > Pinopsida > Pinales > Pinaceae > Picea > Picea engelmannii. The sequence continues at coordinate 35,773 of ML824793.1, read as the reverse complement.
TTCTTGAACCAATGTTGTCCTGTGGCAGGTAACCCTGTGGCAAGACTAATAAATTTCTCATCAATTTCCAATTGTATGTCACCCACCTTGGCTCTACAGCCATCGAAGGTCATGGCAAACTGTCGTGCTACACAGAGGTTAAAACCCTCAAATCATTTCATGAAGGTAAGCCATCCAGTATCTTCCAAGTCTTTGCGGGCATTGTCAAACATTAACAGAGCTTGGTTTCCATTTGGCTCGATCCGCACGACTGGTGCCATGGAGCCGAGCACATGGTAAACCGAGGGTTTGGATCACAATACACACACAGGAGCAGAGATGCGTGCTGCTAACAGAAGTGAACGGTGATAAGTGGTAGGCATAAATGCCATCGTGCGAAGGTGGTGGAGTTATTCACTGCCATGCAATACAGTAATTGCCACAGTACAATCGTTGATTTACATAGTAGTTCAACCCATTATAGCATAGCTCGACAATTATGAGCATCAACCAACCAACGAATCATATGGTAAGTATATATAAAACAATGTGCATATCAACGTTGTGCCAAAGTTTTGAACCATTGATAATTTGAAACCAACACCAAATATGTTAACCATGCGCCAATGTATCAACTCATATTGATAGTTTAACCAATGTGGCAATGGTTATTCATATAATCAACAAGCCAATGGTTATAAAAACGCAAACATAGGCATTATATTTAAAAGATATATATGAAATATTTAATCATAACAGCCATGTATTTTCATGAAACCAAAGGTCAAGTAGATCAAAAAGTGCCAATCCAAATATTAATGTATTGCAAACTCAATGAAACCAAGTCACACAATCAATATAAGAATGTCCAATGAGTATAGTTCGAAAGTTCTGCCAGCTACATAATGATAAATAAAAGGTAAGCGCAAATAGACATATCGACAAAAGATAATGACAGTTCAGATAGCGATTCCAATGCGACTTCGAAAGATTAAGTTTTCACGCTTACAGTCGTGAAAACAAAATGAAAATAAGTGTGTAAATGTCGTAAGAAATGAAAATGTGGTTTATTTGAAAATTGCGACGAAAACTTGATGTTTGCAGGACATAGGTGTAGGCAGCTTATAGGATCATAAAAAAAATGTGAGTTGGCTGCCAACAATCCCGTGCTCTTTTTTTTTTAAATTACCACAGTCATTTAACTTGTAACCCAAAATCTTGACAAAACCAAAAGGTTCCCGAGGAGAAACTAAAACAAGTCTGGCTCAGTAGAACCAAGTCGTATCCTTTAAAAACTTTATTGCATAGAAGTAACAAGAGTTTGGCTCATTCAAGGGAGAGTCTTCGAAACATAGAGAGCTCGTAACCCCTATTCCTCTTAATAGAAGTTATCAGAGAGAAGCAACCATAGGTAATAAAGACGAGTCTTGGGAGAACAAAGATCTTGTGCTCTTTCTTTAAAACACCATAGTTGTTTAACCCATAATCCAAAAAATAGGTAGTGAGGGTAATAAACATAGTAGTAATCCACCTCCAATGGATAACGAGAAGGGGGAATTCTTATAACCACTGTGGAAGAATTCCTGAGCACAACCTGTGGCTACTCGACACATATACAAGCTTCCATTCAAGGTTCTAGGCAATATAAAGATTCGACTATGTAACCTTTTCGGCAATAGTGACAATGAATAAAAATTCTTAACAAACAATAGCTCAAAGCTCATCCAAACAGAGAAAGAACATTGCCATTGTCAATAGTTGAATTGCAACCTGGAGGAACGAATCATAACAATGACCGAGATGAAAAAGGGGTGACAACAACTAATACCCAGACTGGTGATAAAACCCCGCACAAATAAAAACTCAGAGCTTGTTGCACCATTATCATACTTCCACATAGAACTAGAGTAAAACCCCAAGCTGATTGTCAAGTTTTAAACCAATAACCAAGATTTTCAAAGCAATAACACCCATTCCTTTGTTTTTAAAATGCCAACATTCCACATTAATCACAGAGAAAACCATAAACACAACATTGATACATAGTCAAAACTCAAGAAAAACGCAGACCTCGTGCAATCATGAGACAAAAAATCGATTCATAATATAGATGGACCATCATGGATGGAAAACAAAGGAGCCATACCTGGAAAAATCACTTCAAGGGAAGAGTTGGCCTGTGTTTTTCCTTTCAAAACCTGAAATTGCAGAGCTTCCATAACCACTATAGCCAAATGAAACTATGGCTAGGGTGACGGGCTCGAGGGTGGTTTGTATTGATGTGCAGTAAATGCATGTCGCTTCCTCACCTGGACCTATTCAATTCAACGTACTAGCCATCCCATTACCATAACATCAACCATAAATTCAATACAATATCCATTGCATAAATTCAATGCCATATCCATTGTATAGTGTGCCACCCGAAACATATCAAAACTTTAATAATAACCATATGTTAAAAATCACCATATGTTCTTCCCATATAATTCTTTAACCAAAAACGCATAGTATAGAAGCTAGGTCCATCACCTTCCATTTGTCACCATTATATATACTTTAAGGTTTATATATAATCTCTTTTGCAATAGCCTTAGAACTTATCCATAGTTTTTTCCTCTTTTTATTTTGAGCTCCAATCTCATCCTTTAGCATAAAAACATATATAAGATTATTAATCGATGTTAATGCATAACATAACACTTGTAAAACAAAATAATCCTTATATCCATAACACCGCCCTGTATTGCGAGTGACCACCAACAACATTTAGCAATAACACATCAACCGACCATGTTGTCATAACGAATGAAACCAAGACTGCATCATCAATTTTAGAAGACAGTATAGGCATCATTATAATAGCATCAAACATATAATCATAACACATCCATCATAGCGCCTCTAGTCTACAAGGGGGTCCCACCTAGTAGTTAATTATTATTATCATAAATAAATAATAGAGCTTAGCAATACTTTGCAGGCAGTATTCATCGTTTTGATTTTAAGTGTCAACAAACAAGCGACTCCACGGGGAAATTTGTTTCCAATAGATTAAGAAATTAGAATCTCTGGTTTTGCAGACCTTTAAATCGAGAAAATAGACATCAAAACGATTATGCAACATGGGGAAGTGAGCGGTTTAAGGGAAAAAATGATTGGGATTTTGGGAATAACTCATGAAAGTGTTAAGTATGAGGGGGTTTATCCCTGTATGCATAATCATTCAATTAATCATGTGAAAGAATTCCTGACTTCAAGGAGAAAAAAAATTTAGTATGCTCTTTTGAATCTTGGAGTGGATAGAAGAAAAGGAAAGAAAAAATACAGAATAAAACCAACTATCTTATATAACAACAGTTGAAGCAGATAAAAATTTCAATAATGTCTTCAAGGGGAAACATCATGACAGTTGTGTAACCTGGTTGTTATTGATTAACAATACTTGCAGAATAACGTCATTGTGGAAAAACTAATCCAACATTTTATTTTGACAAGAAAAGAAGTCAATAAAAGAAACATAATAGAAAAAAACAATAATTGCATAAATGAAACAACAGAAATGAAATAACAACAATGTAAAATCAAATCAAATAAAACAAACTATAATCTAGAAAACATTCCATACAACATTTAAACTTTTAAGTTGGTTCCACATAGTTTTTTAAGTGGGAACCGTTGGTGATATAGGAAAACAATCACTCTTGCAAGTCCTTTAGGATATAGGAATTTGTGCCCAGGACACAAGTTATCTTAAAAGGACCCAACCATAACTTTTGGAACTTTGAATGCTTTCCTCTATCAGTATGAGTTGAATCCCACAACAATACCTTCTCATTAACCTTAAATTTGACAGCTTTGGCACTTTTATTGAAATATCTTTTAACAGTTTGTTGTCTTCTCTTTATATTATCCAAGGGAAATGTCCTTTGTTCCTCTAAAGCCAAAAGTGCATTCATTCTTTGAGAGATATAGAAATAATTTAATTCTTCAACCTGTAGCATTAGCCTTAGAGAAGAAAGTTCCAGCTCTGTAGGAAGAATGTATTCTTGACCATAAAAAAGCTAGAAAGGAGTGCAACCAGTGCTCACCTTGGTGGTAGTGTGATCTGTCCAAAGGGCATAAGTGAGGAGAGTGTGCCATTGACAAGGATTATCTTCATTTAATCATTCTAACTAGATTCTTATTCGTAGACTCGACTTTCTCATTTCCTTGGGGATAATAAGCTGATGAGGTAAAATGTTTAACCCCCAATTTAGCTAGAAACTAAGTCATCTTAGAAAAAACAAACATGGGACCGTTGTCTGTATTAATTTCCAAAGGAAGACCAAATCTGGAATAAATATTAGTCTCAAGGAAAGAAATCACCTGCTCATCCTACAAATGCTTAAGTGGGACAACTTCAATCCATTTCATAAAATAATATGTGGTTGTCAAAATAAACACGTGCCCTGCTGAATATGGAGGATTAATAGAACCAATAAATTCCAGACCCCATTTTGAAAAAGGAAAGTCAGGGAGGACATGTTGTAAAGGCATATAAGAAATACGTTCTTTCCCAACAAACTTCTAGCACTTGTCACAAGATCTTGAAAAATTATAAGAATCACGAAAGATTGAAGGCCAATAGTACCCTTTTTTGATATTTTTGAAAGTTGTAGTTTTAGTAGAAAAGTGACCTCCTACATGAATAACAGAATTTGAAGATCCATGAGTCTCTTGTAACAATTTCTCTTCTTCCTCATTGTTCACACAGCAAAGTAACATACCATTGGCATATCTCCTAAACAAGAAGTCTCCTAAAATGATGTATCTAGAAGATTCGAGATGGAGCCTTCTTCTTTGATGAGTATCCAAATTATCTGGGCATCTTTTATTTTGCAAGTAATACACTGAATCCTTGTACCAGGGATGTTCAGCTACAGGAAGAATTTGACTGTCAATATAAAATAGTGCTAACAGAGAACTATTTTGTTCATCAATTTATTCACTTGCTTTTGCATGCTGAGCTAAGTGAAGGGATAAGCCATGTCCCTTGATGGTATTAGAAGTCATGATAGTTAAATCATGCTCCTGGATCTTGGAAAGCCAATGTGCAAGCTTCCCTGAAAGATAATTCTGTGAGAGAAAAAAATTGACAGCAGGTAAAGGGACTTTTACTAGTGTGTGCTTACCTAAGATAAAGTGGCGAAATTTTTCAACAACCTTAACAAGAGCAAAATCATGTTTTTCAATATAAGAATATTTAAAATCATCATCTGACAAGATTTGACTCATGTAAGCTATTGGTTTCTCATTAACTTGGTCATCAAATTGCATGAGGATAGCAAAAAATGCTTCCTCTGTGGCATTAGTATATATAAGAAATTCTTTCTCAAAATCTGACTTCGCCAAAACCGGTGCGGAATTGATTGCCTTCTTGATACTTACGAAATCATTTTCGACATCATCAGTCCAAGAAAAGGAACGATCTCTCTTAAGTAGATTATGAATTGGTTTGACCATTAAATCAAAATTAGGAACAAACCTATGGACAAAGTTGATAATACCCATAAAGGCTTGAACCTATTTCTTGGAAGTAGGAGCAGGAATATTTAGGATAGAAGCAATTCTTTCGGGATCAATGCTTATTCATGAATCAGAGACAATGTTTCCAAGGATATTTCCCTTGGTAACATCGAAAATAGACTTAGAAGGATTTAAAGAAATGTCAAATTTCATGCATCACATGAGAACCCTTTTACGATGACCAAAATGATCTGATCGGTTTTTTTAATACACACTTAAGTCATCAAGAAAAATATGAATAATTTTTCGCATCAAATTGTCAAAATCTATTTGCATAGCTCTTTGGAAAGTGACACTTGCATTAGATAAGCCAAAAGGCATACATTCATAAGTGAAAGTGCCCCAATGTGTAATAAAAGTGGCTTTATATTTATCTATCCTTTTTACCTTGATCTGGTTGTAACTAGAAAAATCATCAAGGACATCATCTGTGACCCCGCAACTTGTTGCAAATTCATTTCCATATTAGGGAGAGGAAAATGGTCTTTTATACTAGCCCTATTCAATGCACGAAAATCAATGCATAATCTGATCTGACCGGTTGTTTTCCGAACGGGAACCAAATTGGAAACCCACTTAGAATACCTATCATGGAAAATTATCCCATCTTTCAAGAGTTTTTCCAACTCCTTCTGAATAGTTGCTTCCAGTGCAGGGTTCATGGGTCTTTGTTTTTGCCTAACCAATTTTATTCCCTTCTTGATAGGAATGGCATGATGTATAAGAGAAGGATCAAAACCATGAAGATCCTCATAAGAAAAAGAAAAAACATCTTAAAATTCATGAAGTAACTCAGTGAACTTCATTTTTTCTTCATCAGAACATTGGGCACCTATCTTAAACTTCTTTGGACAATCGGGTGTCCCAATGTTCAAGGAAATGGCTTCACCCACTTTCCTTTTTGAATCCTCTTCTTTATGTTTTTCTTTGTTGCCTACATCACTCGATGAAAATGAAATTTCTAGATGACTCAAGCCCTTCAGAATTTTGTTATCTTCCATTGATATAATCTCCTTAGGCTTATAAGGTTCATTTTGTATGAAAGCACATATGCTCTCATCACTAGGGAAGATCTGCCATGACTCTACATTTTCAGGGATATGTGGACAATACAAAGATTCAAAGGTGCAATCAGGCCTTTTTGGCAGAAGTTGTCGAGTAGGAGAGGCTACAAAAACAACTACCCTATTAGTCATTGATTTCAATTCCCTTTTAACATGAGTGATGTTGAAAGATATCAAGTTCGAGATAAGTGCCAAAACAGTTTGGTTGTAACATTTCATTAACTTGTTTCTAGGAGAATATATCTTACGTACAACGTTTACAACAAGTTCGGAGTCCCCAAAAATTGTAAGGTGACCACAACTTAAATTTATAGGCATTTTCAATGCCTAGCAGTAACACTTCAAATTCGGTGACGTTGTTTTTGCAAGAAAACTCTAACCTATAGGAAAAGTTGTGAATTTTACCCATAGGAGAGTACAAGATAATGCCAGCTCCATTTCCTTCATTGGAGCATGAACCATCAAAGTGCATATGCCACATCCCATCCTCTATGTCAATTTGTTCCAAGGTATTTTTGTCCTCATCTGCAAAGATGGAATACACTCCTAGGTCCTCTTCGATATAATTTACATTAGGGTGTGGGATACTTTCAATATAAGGTAAAATTATTCCCTCCCTTAGGACTATGATGTTCTTCCCATTCCAAGGAACGGATAAGTGTGTCCCATTGAGTGAGAGGTATCCACCTGTCAAATATTGCCAATATCTTCCTAAGATGATTAAATAATTACTCACTGGCGTGTCGAGGAAACACATGATGTGTCCAATCTAATATAAATAAAGGTGATTTCCCCATTGAGGAAACACAAAACACATGTGATTTTGGAAATTTTCAGCAAGTACATGTTCTAGGGCTGAAGTGCACACCTCTCTTGGGCTCTAGCCTTCTTGGTTTTTGAGAGCACCCTTTTGTGTGCTAGGTCTATGGTGTGGGAGGTATTTCTCTTGAGAATATAACAAAGGATTGTTGGGTTTTCTTCCCTTGTTGAGAAGGGTTTCCCAAGATATTTATTTTGTTCTTGTGCATGGTATTTCTTCTTGTGATCTTGGTTATTGCAGCAATTGTTAATGGTGTAGTTGCATTTGTCTATGGTTCAATTAAATGCTAAAAAATTAATTAAACCTCATGCTTGAGCCTAACATAGTGAAAATTCAACATGAAGGACATTGGTCTACTACAAAAAGAGTTCTAAAATACTTGAAGGGAATTCAAGACTTTGGACTCAAGTATTCTAAGGTGGATGACTTCAACCTAATTAGATATTTTGATTCATACTTTGATGGGGATAAAAAAATAGAGTATCAACTTTAGGATATCTCATGAGTCTTGAATCAACAACTATCTCATATAGATCACACAAACAATTTGTTCCAACAAATTTCACAACAGAGGGAAAATATGTGGCAGTTGTAGAAGCAACAAAGGAAATTGTGTGGCTCAGGCAAATACTTGAATATTTGAACGAGAAACATATGAAATCTACTCCTCTTATAGTTGAAAAATCCCAAATTACATGATCAAACCAAGAACATCAACACAAAATACCATCTAATTCGATATCATGTAGAGGCAAAGATTATTCACTTGAGACATTATTCCATAAATGAGAAAATTGTGGACATCTTCACCAAAGCGCTAGGAAGAGAAAAAATTGGAAATTTCAAAACAATGTTTGGACTAAAAAAAAAACCTTCGGATTAAGGGGGGGAATGTTGGATACCAAATCCTTGTGATTATGGTATTTTGTAAATGGTATTGTAAATATTATTTAGAGGAAATATGAAGAGTTTTAGGTGAATAGGAAGAGTCATTTGGACCTCTTGGAAGAGGAACCCAAAGTTCATCCCAACTTGTATTTATGAATTTGTCACATTAATTTAAAGGATTCAAGTGTGGATTTAATTATTCCTATGTCCATACCTAGCCTGAAAATACCCATCTCCATCTATGTTATATATACAAATAAATATATATGTATACCCATTTCCAAATCATATCATTTAACCTACCATTCCATTACATCCATCATTTGTTGCACTTCATATATCATCCATATCATCATTGGACAACACCTTACCCATTATTTTCCATCCTTCACCAACATCCTAGAACAATTTGGGATTCAAAATGGTCACCTATAGGTTTCAATTGGAAAACCTACAACACATACACATTTCTACAAGAAATCCTATACATAGCTACAAGCAACTACAAGAAGATAATTTTTCAAAAACCGACATTACAACCTTCAACAACAAGCATTCACATGGCCGCAACAAGATCCAAAAGTGAAGAAAATACATATAAATAACCTACATGATCCCCTACAGAACTACAGGATCCACTGCAACCTACATAGAATCCTACAATAAGTTCAAAGACAAGTGTTATTAGCATTCAACATCCAAAGGACAACTAGAGATCTACTCGAACAACAAATAAATCAAGCATATCTATATTATAATGTACCACTCTCTATAAACACTCTCTCCTTACTCATTATTTGATTGTAAAATAACCATTAAAATATATTGTGCATGGTCAAAAACAAATTAAACAATGCAAAACTGATCAAAATGAGGAGGGCCTCGATCTTCCATGTGGGGGGGGAACCCTTTTTATTATATAATATAAGAGGAATGGTAACATCGGCATGTTGAGATTATTAAAGGAACCAAAATAATATACAATCTAAGGATGAGACAAAAAGGTTCATTAAAAACAATACGAGTGAAAAAGGAGTTAATGATCCACCACCCTCGATATTCACTCAAACGAAAAATAATTTTACCCAACTCATGCAATCAGCTCCACAAACTCCCAAGCATGGAGAGAAACATCAAAGGTCAATTTTTTTTATTGTTATCATAATACCCAAAATTTACTAATTTTATTTGAAGAACAGTGAAAACCTATAGACCACACTGTACATGATACAATATAAGCATGGGAAATGTTCTAAGTGATATCATACCCTTGTTCACACCTCTAATGTTAAAAATCAAGATGCCAATGATGCTAAAAAAAAATATTTCTTATCTATGCAGAGCGAGTTGAAAATAAAAATGGTGTCAAGATATAAAGCCTCCCTGAACCCTGGCCTAAAGTATCTTGCCATCTAGTCAAGTACATCACATGTGAGGGAAGTCTCAATGGCATTCATGCTTATCACTTCAATTTCCTACATCAACTAAGAAACATATTCCACTAGAAACTAGAAGAAAACTTTAGTATACCTTGTTTCTTATTCCAATCCTTGAGAGAAATGAGTTTCAAGGTACAAAGAGGGAAACCAAAAACCTTAGCACACCATGGCATCATAAAACTTGTAGTTTGTGAAGCCGTGGATAATCTAAGGATCAAATCCTCTTAGGGGGACTTTGTAGACATGGATAAACTAAAAAATTTAGAAGTACAACAAGATATGAAATAATCAAGCCCTAAGAGAAAAAAGGATGTGAAAGTGAAAAAGGAAATTAGCAACCCGAGATCCTCCAAGCAGAAGAAAAAACAAAAAAAGGTAAAATCAGAACCAACATATAAAGAAGTGGTTGTTACTCTAGTCAAACTAAGGACACCTCCAACTATTCCCTCAAAAATAAAAGAAAATAAAATAGTCCTACAACATGGTGGCCACTTCTATGGGAGGAAATGAACAAGGTCATATATCACTTCTAAAATGATAACCCCTCTCTCTTCCTCTATAGTTAACATAGAGGACTCTCCCAGTTCTATAGGAATCCCATTAGCAGCACCAGGGGAGGATAAAACACCAACAAGAATCCTACTACATAACACCTTGAAATAATTGGAGAATTCCAGGGAAGAGGCCCTTGAATGAAAAAGAATGATAGAGGTCAAGAAAAAGAAAGGTAAACAAAAATAATGCAACACAAGAAATCTAGAGCAACAGCTCCAACACCTACAACAAAATATCTAGATTATGAAGATTCAAGAAGCAAATAACAACAAAAATTCACTCCTAGAGAATCAATCTTTGAAAAAGGAATTAGAGCATACTAAAGAGAAGTTGACCCAAAATAACAAGGTGGAAAGAATCGGGGCATCTTTGTCTAATATGGCCCAATTATCACAAGAATTTCTAATATGCAAAAAAATAGTAAAAGTATATACATTTTTTCCTTAAGGAGCAATGGTACAAATTTCAAATAGACAGCCTAGAACAACATGTAGGATTCAAAATAGAAAATCCTAAGGAGCTTATGGATATTTCCCAAGCCAACAATGAGGAATAAAGGACCAAAATGTATAAGTTTCACTTACACAACCCTTCCCTTCCACACAATGACCTAAAAATGGATCCCAAATCCATATGTAGGGGATGTGCAACTAATGGCCTTGACATCTTGGCTCAAACACGAAGAGCTCAGGGCAACTGAGCTGAAAAAATATAGGGAAAAGCAGCTTCATATACCTCTATGGATAAAGGTTGAAGCCCCTAAACTAGAAGAGATCCTAGCCATACATGATGCCTTAGCCACAAATCAGGATGTAGCCCCCATTTTGGAAGAAAAATAAGTCAAAGATATGGCTCACTTTGAAGACACCCTAAGGATATTAGGGGAGGAGTTATCCTAGGATTGTCCAAAAAAATGGCACTCTCTACCACATAGCCTCCAACTAAGGGATCCTAACTCACCAAAGTCCCTTCAAGCTACACTTTTCATAACTTCCCTCTACAAAGAATCCACAAGGAAGTTAAAGGTGAGATGGGTTTGATTGAAACTTAGTCATCATCTCCTTTTGAAGCCTTCACCTCCAGTGGAATTGGAGAGAGAAAAAGAGGAGGATTGGTAAGAAGTTGAGGAAACAATAAGGTACCATAAGAAGGTAGCCACCACCAAGTATATACCAAGGGATATCAGGAAAATGTGCAAGGAACAATAGAAATTGAGTAGGGAAGACACATCATCATTTGTATTTCACCATAGTGTGCAAATATTCAGATAGGGGGTGATGATGGCCCTCCATATTGTCTATCATAAGGCTCATCAATAACACTTTTTGATCCCATTTGTACCTATGAAACTCATCTTTGTTACCATGCTTAATATGAAATTATGTTTTCTTGCAATAGATTAATGAGTAGGTTGATATTGTTAATTAGATTAATTGTGTACTTATATTTATGCTCGATTTCATGATAAATGTGTGTATGATCCACATGAGGATTTATTCTCCAAGTGAACATTGAGGGAAAAGAGGGACTTTGTCTCGTCGTCTTATTCCAAAATATTACAAGTCCTTTAAGACACCCTATCTAGCTCACTCTTGCAAACTGTTGATCCAAGGAACAAACTTTGTCAAGGGAACTGGTTTCTAGAACCAGGGACCTTAATTTTAGGGATATAGGGGATAGTATCCCTTCAATCAAGGAGTGGTTGAAGGGTCAAACTAATGTTAGTTCCTAGTATAAGAATAGCTTAGGGATTAGCCTTGAGGTAGTTATTTAATTATTGTAATCATTTGCATGCTATTGAGAATGCTATGAACATAAATAACATAAATATATTCAAAATAATATAAATAATAATTAATTAATTAATGAAAAGATGTGTTTTATTAGAAAGACATGATTTTTAAGGAAATGGCACTTTGCATAGGTATATATAATGGGGCATGTTATCGCACAGTTTGTAGGAAGGGTTTAGGTAGCTTGAGTCAAGGCTTCAAACTGGCATAACAGGAGCTTCCCCACCCACTGTCACCTCGATGGGGATCTCTTTCTATTTAGGGTGGCAAATCCCAAGGGAGACGTCCCTAGTAATCTGGGGTTCTGAAGGAGAAGGATCAAGGTTTAAGGCTTCAAAGACTAAGGATAAGCTTCCCTGCACAGATTACTTCCAGATGATAGTCAAAAGAAGAAGAGTCCCACTAGAAGGCACCTG
>ML824793.1:0-18134 GCA_009831015.1 Picea engelmannii | reverse complement strand
AGCAAGAGTCCTCTCCGATGCAAGCCCAGGCCGGTAGTGATGGAAGCTGGTACTGCTGACAGGACAAGTCTGGCTGAGAAGAAGAAAGATGGGCCCTCCAGGGCCATGCTCAAGTCACTCCTGCTCTCGGTACTCCATGTCTAAGACCATGTGGGCCTCGAGACATGATCTCCTAGTTATCCCTAGATATCGGGGATAACAGGGCCCTCGTTTGTAATCAATCATTTTATTCATATTCATTCTCATATACATTTATATATATTGTCCTTATGGATTTCTTTATATTCCAAATATTTTGGATATTTAATTGGTGAGCCAAATTTAGTATCAAATCAAGTCTAATGTTGGTCTTTGTTGTAAATATTATATTTGTTGTAAATATTATATGTTCTCAACGGTTGAATTGAAGTAATAAAATAATGATTCATATATTGTTGTATATTTACATTGAGGGATCCGACTCAAATATCGCCTAGGGTGCCTTTTTATAGTAGTCGTGACTTTTTTTCATGACTTTTCATATTTTGTTTATATTTAATATTATTTGCTAGCTTATTTATTTATTCTTTTTATTATTTATTGTATACATAACATTTCCTTCCTCTCCAAAATTGCTTTGTCCTCAAAGCAAAGAATTTGTCTCTCTCTACGAAATTTCACGTTGATTATGGATTTTTTGGTAAATACTTGTTTGTGGCGAAAGTATGGGATTTGTATGTTCTTTTTGCAAAACATCTTATCTTCCTAAACCATATATCTTGGAGATTTTCCCCTACCATTTGAATTCCATGGATTTTTACCGAAGATTTGAGGCATATGTTCCTAGTCGTACCAACCATTCTACTCCTAAGACCATGTCTATTCTATAAAGAAGTAGAGCATAACCATTGGTTTGTAACTCCAAATTTTGGATATTTATTGAAACCTTATGGAATCGTTTTGATCCTTTGATTTTTTTACCATTGTTTTTTGTAACCATAAAACTCCTTACACAGTATACAAAAGGATTTAGTTGTCTGGCAAGATTAATGTCGACAAAGTTATGTGTACTTCCAAAATCTACTAAGATTTTTTTATTTTTACCCTTTATGTTTCCTTTTAATTTTAAGTTCCTTGGCTCCATTTTTCCAATAATTGTTGCAAGTGACATCATAGGTTTTATGTCTTAACTATTATGGATGGACCCACTATTACTTAACTGTGGTGGAATATAATGAGTTGTAGGTGACTTCATTTCTTCTTCTTGGATTGTAGCCTTGTCATTTTCCATGTCATTTTTCCTAAAGCATGTGATTGATTCTAATGATACCTCTGGTGGTTCATCATCATTAGAATCTAGCATGTCTTCCTTGGAAGGAACCTCTACCACTTTTCTGTTAATTAATTTGTAATGATATAGTTGTTTAGATGCACATATATGGTCTGAAAACCATTTTTTACCACATTTATGACATTTATTTTTCTTTCTTTTTTCTTTGTCATCATCGGAGTTGTTTATGGAGGTGTTTGATTTCCTTTCATCTTCATGTTTGTTAGACTTATAATTGCTACATTTGTGACCTGGTGACCACTTGTCTCCACAGAACTTGCAATCGATGTTTTTTCATCGCAAATACATCTTATCAAATTTATGTAACGATGACCTCTCAAACTTATTCTCTGCAGCTTTAGCCTGCTTTATAATGATTATATACGATCGAACTAGATGTTCAGTTGATAACTCAGTGTTTCCCAGTCACGAGTGAAATCTTCCATGTTTCCTTTTTGTTGTAATCTCATGAGTTCTGTAAAAGACTCTTCTTCTTCAATACCTTGGAATATTTAAAAAAAATCGTCTTTGAACTTCATCCAAAATATTGGGTAACCTATTTATTTCCACCACATGTACCAGTTATACACATCTCCCTCTAGTTGAATGGATGCATGTATGATTTTCTCATTGTCTTTATAGATTCCATAGATTTTGAAATATTCATATGTTTTATTAAATCAGGTTACTCCTTGTTTTTCCGTTCTCGTTGAATTTTGACAATTCAAGTTCATCTCTAGGTGGATATGCAAAGTTGGTATATGTAGGGAATTGGTTATGAACTATCATGCCCTAAGATATATTTATTTGTGGGATTGTTGTGTTAAGCGGGGGTATATTCATTATATTTAGTTTGTGAAGAGAGCTTGGAGAATTCAAAGCATTTGAAGAATTTTGTTGTGGAGTAGTTGTATTTTAAAACTTGAAAAGATTTTCTAGGAGTTCCTTTAATTCAATGTGGTGGCTATCGACCTTGGCACTTAAATTTGTTTGTTGGTGTTGTAACGTATTATGATTTTGATTGATCAGGTTCCTTAGCTCTTCTTGATCTCTATGTAGGGTATCACGATTTCGAGTGACTCATTCCTCTAACTCGTCATGCTTGTGTTTGAATTCCTCATATATTTTATCAGATTCCTTTTGTAGCCTTTTTAATTCCTTCAATTTTGAATTTAATTCCGTCATTTTTCGAGTAACTGACAGGTATTATTTATTTTTATCAGGCATAGAGGTGCACTAATCAGTAAAGGATTTGCGCATTTGAAATAGCCTACCGGTAGGTAACATCTATAAGCAACAACTTGTTTCATCCCCTCCCATCGAAGCACAATCCAAATTCTATCAAAAAGATACAAGACTATAGGGATGGTCTCCCAATGAAGTTGAGCATCATTACCGACAAAAAACATTGTAACTTGAGGTAACCACAGACCTCGAATCGTGAGGTGAGACAGATTAAACATTCCATAACAATCTCATTCCCAACAAATACAGTTGTATTCGAGGGAGAACGTGACGATTAAGAAGGGACATGAATGTCCAAAACATCACATCATCAAACTTTAAATGGTGCATTATCTTCATNTGAGGTGAGACAGATTAAACATTCCATAACAATCTCATTCCCAACAAATACAGTTGTATTCGAGGGAGAACGTGACGATTAAGAAGGGACATGAATGTCCAAAACATCACATCATCAAACTTTAAATGGTGCATTATCTTCATTTGAATAGATAAAAGTATACAAGAAATAAATCCCACTTTAATATATTAATTACATTTTAGCAGTTGTTGAATATAAAGAGAAGTATAAGCAATAAAAGATAAAAAATAAACCCATTTGATAAAGGCGAACCAAAATATATATATGCAAACCAATATATATATATATATATATATATATATAACTTGGGAAAAAAAATAAGTATAATTGATTTTTATACATTTAGAAAATAGAAAAGTAATTTTAAATATCCAAGTGTTTTTTAAAAAAGGAAGTACTTTAGAAGTGAAATGACCCGAGAGTTATTAAAAGGGGTTATCTAATCGCAATGCCAATGTTATAAAAAGGGTTAGTCAAGGAAATGTTATTCTCAAAAGAAGTAACTGAAAAACATATATTGGGAGTTGAAAAACATATATTGGGAGTTGTATTCATAAAGTGAAAAAAGTTAAAATATTGTTAATTAAATTCAAAGTATTATTGATCGCAAATTTTTGACGAAAAAAAATGGATCTTAGTAATGAGGGAAAAAGATGATTTCCTAAAACTACAAAAAAAAAGGGTCACGGTGTTACTTAGAATTAAGGGGACACTTGCAAGGAGGGATATTACTATTTTTATTGTTCCTACTAATGATAGTAATTATGCTAGTACCAACTGTGTTAACCAATTAGTGATTCCTGAATCAAAATAACTGAAAGGATAAACTCTTGTATTGCAATTCACCATTAGATATTTATTTCTTGGTGACAATGGCATAATTACGGGTTCACCCTAGGTGGAAGCACTAGGGACTTTCATTTTAAACACAAAGAAGAAGTTTTTAACATTTTCCTATAAAAATAAAAAGATATCATTACACTACTCTACATTGGAATCGGATCCAATAACATCAAAATACCTTAAAGATATATCAAAGGTGATCATTTAGGAAAATCAATGGTCAATATCAAAGATACAAAAAGAATTTGACAAAGTTATCACAGATAAAAATGAAGAAAATTAGCATTTAAAAGGCCATAGTTAGGAAGCTTAAGAATGATAAAGTTTCTAGAAAATAAGTTAGAACAACTTATTAGAAAAGAAGCATCGAAGTCTTTAGAAGTAAAAATTCAAGTGGTGGAGAAAGGGATAAATACAAACCCAATCAACATGACAACTAAAGAAAATGTCGATCTAGTTGAAGAAAAGACATATAGGGATGTTAGAATAAAAACGATGGAAACTCCATGTATACTTACTAATAGAAGATCATCAATTAACGGTGCTACATCAATGCATGAAGAAAATAAAGCTCTGAAAGTAACTCAATAAAATGCTACAAGTACGTTAAAGGAAAGTCATGCTATGAAGACACCACACAGACATCCTAATCACGAAAGAAGATACATTAACAAGTCAATCTATCAACTTCACTCAGAACAGAAAAATTGACTTATCGTCCGAAGAATTTTGATACCAATATCATCGAATCTCATAATAACAAGTCATATTGGGTATCACATAAGCATTACATTCAACAAAGGATCGAATTGGGATGGTCAGATCCTTTCACAGTTCATCAATTCTGCTCAACACTTAGAAGTTCATACCATCTCGTTTCATCAACCTTAACCGCATCAAGAACCAAGAACCAAGCAAAGATGTTACAAGCCAGACCATCAATATGCTTTGAGAAAAAAACATTTCTAAAGGGGAAGGCAATGTTATGAATATAAATCTCTCTCTTTCTCTCTCATAGACGCATATATATAAGATAAATAATAATAATTAATTAATGAAAAGATGTGTCTTATCAAAAATACATGACTATTAAGGAAATGGCACTTTGCCTAGGTATATATAACGAGGCCCTCATTTGTAACCTATCATATTATTCATATTCATTATCATGTACATTTCTATATATTGTCCTTATGGATTTCTTTATATTCAAAACATTTTGGATATTTAATTGGTGAGCCATATTTTTGTTGTCATGGAGAATGTTATCCCCATTTTGTGGATAATTGTATCAGAGATGGTATCTAGAGGCATCCAAGTTGCAGACATGGAATGCCGAAAAATGAGCAGTACTTGATGGTGGCCAGCATGGACGCCTCCTCTATTTTTGGGCATATTTTGGGCAATAGTTGAGCAACGGTTGACACCATGACATTGGACGGGCTTGTTGTACATCCCACGGGCATGCTACAATTTGGTAAGCCTCTAACCATAGTGAGTATTGATTTAATATTTGGGTCATTTCTAGATTAGTGCAGATCACTCATCTTGGTCATGAGACATTAGCATGTTGGTTATACTTTTCCCTAGTCATACCTGGGTGGTTGTCTTGGTCTCTTGGGAAAGTTAGGAAGATCTTTGGGAACAAGGGTACATACTGGGTCTTTTTTTTGGATCAGTCAGTGTCATACTTTTCACTTTCCATATTCATATCCCACTATCCTTCCCACTGCTTATGGTGATTGGTTTCTTTGATCGAGGATGAGACTATTCCTCTTTCTATGGGCTAAAGCCCTAGGGGGTGGCTAGAAAAATCCAACCATGGTTACCTTCTCAGAGACTCGTCTAGTCCACATAACACTTTTGAACGCATCTCCATAGCACTACATATTCTCTGGGGTGTATGAAGCAAGTTAAGCATGTGTTTTTCAACACAAGATGGACGAGAAAAATCATAAGAAAAAATAAATAAAGAATGGCATCACACATGGAAAATATCGCCAAAGCGCTACATATTCTCTAAGGTATTCCCACCATGTGATGACGTGGTAAAAGTATAATATAGGACTTGTGCCTCATGGATAACAAGAACCAATGGTCTTAGCTCATTCCCAAAGGCACCCTTGATTGAGATACTACAGACCCTGTGTGTCGAACTTCCAACACCTTTGAAGTTAACCTACTATGTTTTTCCCCTTTATTCATCCATGACTTTGAAGACTCATTTCCTGGGAACCAACCTCATCACTTTAGGGTGACTTATCCTACTGGGATTCCTTGAAGACCTTCCCATATCTTGACTATAAAAAAATCATAACTTTCTTATCTTGTGTCAACTAGGATAGAGGAGTGTGATGGACTGACTACTAATGGCTTTTATATTACATTGGTTTATCTTACTATGATTTTAGGATTTATTTCTTCTAGATTCAAATGCATTATTTTGTCGTACAATTTCTTTCCATGTGTCATTTCATTAAAGATTTGCAGGCATATATAGGTGGCATATCATCATTTTTGTTGTTGGGGCTCATTAGGGTTTCAAAACCCTAGACTGGATCTCATATTTCTACTACATGGGTGCCAGAGAATTTTTGCAGACCTCATCTTCTTTATTTTAGACCCACTCGCCCTGATTTTTAGCATGATCAGAGCCCTCATACATGGGATTGACCTCCCTTGTAAGGTGATGTCACCCTTGATGTCACCCTCCCTTTGGCACTTTTGGATTATTTTTGGATGGATATGTTGGAGAGTTTTTCCTTGGGAGGCTTGGAGATAGCTTGATGATGGATCTTTCTTGTTCCTTGAGCCTTTGGAGGATTTCCCACTTGATTTGGAGGATTTATTTCCCTTGGACAATGTGTTTTTCACCCATTTGGAGGGATAGATGCACCATGATGATGATTTTTCCCACATAGAGGAGGTCGTTCCACATTTTCTGTATGAGGATGAGTAGATCTATGCATTGACTAGCCTTGGGAGATTCGCTACACTTCACCAACTTCATTTTTTAGAGGATCGATGGCATATTTTACCCTAGGCGGCTATCTTTTGGGAGATTCCCTTGATTATGGAGGGGATTTTCTGGTCTCCCTTGGTCATTTTTGACTTGATGAGTGGTTTTACCACTTTATTTTTTATTTTTGGGAGTTAGTTAGATTAGTTAGATCTATAAACTCACCTTCTATTTGTATTTTGACCATTTAAAATAAAATGAAAAATGAAAAATGGTCAAAGGTGGTTATGAAGTAAGTTTTCTAGGTTATTTTTGAAATATTTTTGGGTCTTCCTAGGCCATTAATGACTTTATGGTGGATTGGCCACTTTTTATTTAATATAGGGAGTTAAGTAAGTGAGTTATATTTAAATTCTCACTAGGAATTTATTTTTTGACCAAGTCAATTGTTTTAAATGGTCAAAAAAATAATTATAAGTGAGTTATGTAGAATATTTTTATTATTTTAAATTTAATTTAGTGGATAAATCTAAATTGGGTTAGTATGTGGACAAAATCAAGCTGAGGAGGATCTATAAATACTCCTCACTTGATTTCATTTTGTGTTGTGATTTGGTGGAAGAATATTATCTCTCTCTTGCTTCATTTGTTTTGGCTACACTAGCGTTATTGAGTATTTTGGATGGTATGATTTGCTTGGAGGTTTTCATTATGGATATGGTAATGCTTTGTGTATGGATCTCTTGGTGGATGCTTAATGCCTTGTGCTATTGGTAATATCTTCATCAAGTTTCATGGTGAGAAATTTCTATTTTGATTTGTCCATTAAAGCATTTGAAACCCTCATTTAAATAATTGTCATTGTGTTTAAAATAAATTTGTTCTAAGGATAGGTAACACTACAACCTTAGAAATTTAATTTATTTATGAAAGGTTTGTTGCAAGGAATAGGAGACTAACAACCTTGTTGTAGATTTTTGTCACTTTATTTGACATTTTTGGCTAGATGTTTGTTTGGCTAACCCCTCTTGCAGGATAGGTAACACTACAACCTACAAGGGAGAAATTTGGTCTTTATCTTTTAGCCACCTTCAAGCATTTTTTGACTCCACACCCAAAGGATCAAGGCACTGGTTTTGCATTGGAGATCATGAGAGTTTGCATTGGGATGCATGTTTTCACACTGGAATTCAAAATTGATTGCATGGTTGAACTCGCCCCCTTAGGGATCCCCTCTATCCCATTGGGGATAAATTTTTGAGTGGTCTAACCCCCTCAACCTTCAAATCCTTCTCTGCTGCAATTTCTACTAGTTTACTAACCCTAGGTTGTTAGATCTCTAGTTTTACTTCACTATTTTTAGCAAATAGATAGTCAATTCTATGTGGCTTGAGTAGATATTTCATTCTAACGGATTAGTTTTATGATTTGGTGGATAGTTTTTCCATTGTACCTTATTGAAAGATACAACCATAAGGCTGCAATTTTATGCAGAAAACAATGTTTAGGACAACAAGATTTAACCCTAGTTTAGTCAACTAACTTAGCTAGTTTTGTTTCCTAGTTAATTGCTAGTATTTCTAGATTATCCTAGTTAGTTTATAACCTATTTTAGTTAGTTTTTAAAGTGTTTTCTTGGATGATATCACTACTTCAAATTGACATATCATATCTGGTTAATGCTCATAAAGTCTTTCAAAACCTTTGATAACCACCTAGGATCATAGCTAATTTCATTGGAAAAAGTTCAATGAGCGATTGGAGCAAGTATTGTTGGTTTCTTTAGCTGATCTTTGGAAGTTTTTCTTGCTGATTTAGAACTGATATATCTCTTCTACAAACTCTTGTTTCATATCTGGTTAATGTTTGGAGAAGTTCTTAGAAAACATTGGTTGAATGTGTTTTTCATTGGCTAACTTGTTGGCAATCAACCAGCAAGTGTTTTGGTTGGATTAGCACTATTAAACATTGAAAATCTTGTTGGTATAAAGAGTAATCTACTACTGTTATAAGTTACTTCAGATCTGATTCTCATTGGAATTGAATGAACGAATGATATAATCATTGTCTCATTGATATAACTTGTGTTTAAGGTTGATACATCGTTCTTTCCACATATTTAATTGCATGAGATAAATACTTCCTCAAACACTTGTTACTTGTTACTTTAGGCGGGACTTATACTTGGGCATTGGACTTAGTGCATAGTTGGTTTAGGTTGAATTGTCCTTGCAGATACTTAGGCTTTCACCTTCATCCTCCTCTTTCACATTACCCTTTTTCTTCATCTTTCCCATCTCCATCCTAGCCCATCAAGTATTGTATCCTGACCCCTTAGGGCATTTGAACATCCGTAATCTTTTCCCCTAGGGGTCACCCATGACTCTTCCTGAGGTGAAAGTGGGTCGTGGTCCTGGTTTGTTGTCCATTGGTTGGGATCGTGAAGGACTCTACATGATCTAGAGTTTGTGCGATAACAAAGAACTTGGAGCTTTTCCATTGGTGTAACTATGTTTTGATGATTTAATGATGAAATTCCATTTTTTAGTTCACTAACATTAGTTTTTCTTAGGTTCCTTTTGTTACTTTGTGTAGGACCCAACCAAGGTGGCTCTTTAATTTCATGCTTATCAGTTTCAAGTTTAGTTTCTTTTTGTTATGCATAAGTTAGCATATGGTTAATGTATTTTATGTAGATAGATAACAATCCTATAGATGATGTTATAATATCTCTCTTATATCATAAGAACCTCATTTTAGTATCATTCAATGATATTTTACTTACAAAATGTTATATTGCATCATTTGTAGAAAGACTGGAAGACTATGTGCATTTCCTGTAAAGCTTCTTGTAGCCCTATAAAGTTTCCCGTAGCACATCATAGTTTATTGGAGCATTGCTTTATATTTAATTTCACTCAACTCGGATGCATTCTAGGAATTATAAATATGGTATCATGTTACGATCACTTCATGAGGGATTAGTTGCTTTATTAGTCTTAAATTCACTTTATGCAATAGAGTACACTAGAAATAGTAATTATTTTGTTTTCTTAGATAACCGTAGTTTGGTTTTCCATCATGAATGTCTTTTAGCTTTGGTCCATCAACTCATATCAACACCTATATTTTCAACCTCACAAGCTTGCATGGTCATTGAATTGTTGGGTCTTCTAATTTCTTCTTTATAGTGCTAGGAGAAAATTAAAATGAAACCGAATTGAAACATTCTAAGGAACAAAAAAAAAGAATGAATAGTCATTGGCATTCAATTCATTCAACATATAAGAAAAATAAGATGTGAAATATAGCTAGACACATTAATTCTATCTTTGTTCGAATACCAAGAAAGAAATAAACATAAAATATGAGAGTGGATGGCAATAAATAGTTCGAAAGCATAAACTCATAGAAAACCAAAGATGTCATTTACAAAATGATGATAGATCACATTCATTAGACAACTTCAAAAATTTTAAATCAAATTTCTATAAATGCCTCAATCTCGATGAAAATATAGCTTATTTTCCCATAGAAGTGAGAACCCCTTCTTCTAAGTGGATTCAATATTTTATACAAAATCAAGATCAAGAAGTTGAAGTGATTCAACTTCTTGACTTTTCATATTCATTTGACTAGTAACAAAAATTAATCATTTATATCCCTAAGTCCATATAGATAATATGTCCATGCATTAAATGTTTTATCTAACTCAAAACAACTACGGAAATGGTGTTTCTTAAAAGGTTCTCAAATCACACTTAGTCCATGTTGAAGTCTCCTCCACCCCTTTTTACAACTTTGAGATAAAGACATAGAGGAGCCCCTTTTCTCTCAATAGTGCATCTATTTTATCTTTTAACACAACTCTATTAATATGAGGCATTAGCTCTAAAGCACCCCTCTTTCAAGTGTCGCTCACCTAGGTCATAAGGTTGACTTGTGGCATGAAGGTGCCATCTACTTTGAAATCCAATATGTGTAACTCTTGTCCCACCCTTATAATATCCTCTAAGTATCGGTTCCAGTTTTTAACCAACTCCTTGATATCCTCATTGAGGTACTTAGCTATGTTCATCTAGTGATTAAGTTTGTTTCCAATCTAGCTATGCAAAATCTTGTTTCCACTTGACTGAGAAGTCTAAACACCTTTTCCACTCACCTACGTGATTTCACCAACCTTCTAAAAGGAATGATAATGTCACTACTTCTATGTAAATTTCCTACATGTCCACCATATCTTTGTAGAAATTCCTTTGAACTAGTGAAAACTAGTAATGGGTTTCTAGTGCATACTCGATGAAGCCACTTGTGACATACTTATTTTCTTTATATTACATCACTCAAATTTTTAGTTTATATTTCCATGGTCATCTTGAAGACCCTATATTTGTTTTCTTGAGTAATGACTATTATTGTAGTGGCCATTGCTTATGGGTCCATGTTCTCCATGTCCATCACCATGGTTTATGTGGCCTCAATTATGAACTACTTAGTGATTTTTCTTTTCTTGTACACAAATCAAACCACTTGTTTCTTCTTTTTATTGAATGTTAACATTTCCAAACATGTCACTTCATCATCCACTAGTTGTGTTCTCTTAACAAACTATAGGAGGCTTGGATTATTCTGACTTGGGGTGTATAACTCCTCCAGTACTGTTAATCCTGAGGAAATCTCTATTTACTTGAATTCCGATCCCAAGCGCTTGTTTGTTGCTTCTTCACATGGAAATGTTTCTTCTCCACCTTGGGTTTGGGAGCTCTCTACTTGGATTATTTTCGAAAGAAGTCATTTTCTTCTTTGTGTCTATGGTTTGCACAACTAGAACATTAGTATTTGTACCTCCTTACGTTGGTATGGTAGTATTTGTCTTGGGAATTAAGCTATGTGTTCCTATAGTGGCTCTAGACATGTTATCTTTCTTATATTGTTCTTCCATTATTATAATTTTTCTCTCTAAGAGATCTTGATAGCCTACAAATCTTCTTTTTACTTTCTCCTATGGGTATTCTTCACTAGAATAAGGCCATCATGCCCACAACATATCTATGACTTGCAACAATGTTGTATAGTTTGTGCATCTTAAAGCGTTTAGTCTTAAATCTATATTGATTTAACATCTCTTCTTCTTTAGTGCATAGACTTCATTTGGCAAGTCGCATACTCCTATAGTAGTAAGACAGGTTGGGTTTCCTTTCTTCTATTTCATGGTCAAATCTTTGTTCAACCCAAAATGAATGGTTTGGTAAGTTATTTCGATGGTTACCAACCTACCTGAGACATACTTAGCCAAAGCATGAGGTGCCTTTGTAGCTCCATACATCATGTTATAAGTTGATCAATCATCCAAGTTGAGTCTCATAATCTCTAGAACCCTCATAGCACAATTAGATAATCTATGGCACCTTCTCCCAAAGATTAATTAATACAATGGGGTTAAGAATTGATCATAGCTTTTCCCGTAGCATGAAACGTACTTGTGTTCTGATAGGTCCTTGTAGTATAAATGTATGATTTAACATTTATTTTTCTAATTCCAACTAGTCCTTGGAATGGGTTTGATACACATACAATATCTAGTAAATAAGAAGCCATATAAAACTTTGGCTTGGATCCTTCTGGAATTGACTTGACTTTCCCCAGGGCATCATTCAATGTATGTGATAGGATGGTTTCCTAGTTGAAAAATATCCCTTCATTAAGTATACGATATATGTGGACTCAATTTTCTTCATATAGTATACTAACTAGGTGTTTTCACCCCAATTTGGTCACCCTTGTACCACATCAGAAGTTAAACAAAATTCATTCATTTCCATATCACCTACTAGATGGTTACACCATAATTGAAAAATATGAACAAATCTTACTGTCTTCTTAATTGTCTACATGTCCACAACTTCAAGGACATTTACCAATCGATAGTCTATTGCCTTGAAGAAAGATGTAATTCAATTGCACCCTTATGTGATGCAATACGGAAGTGCATGCAGTGAACCCACACTCTTCAAAACAATCAACTTAGAAAATTTGAAAAATATACAAAATTCTATACAATACAAAACCCAAAACAGGGGACACAAGATATGCACGAGTGTACAAAATCTATGAAGCTAGTACCCACCCATAACCATCATTTCCTCATATACATGGTTTTGGGGTGTAATAAAGTGGGTTAGAAAAGCTTGGTAACCTTAATAGCTTGGAGTTTGGCCTTTTAGTGATCATCCATGATTTTTAAGTTACAGGATGAACCTCCTTTCCCTTCATCACTATAGTTTTGTCTTAGATTTCTAGGTTAGTTTAGAGCCCTTTTTTAATCCAATAAAAGAGACTAGAGTTGAAGAAGACTCGTTGTAAAGTAACCCAAGTTCTATAATAAATATAACAAATAAATAAATATGAATAATAATAATAATAATAAATAATCATGATAAAAATACATAGCTTAATTAAGGACATGACATAATTAAAGGACTTAACCATTCAATCAATGCGACTAGTCAATGTGTATATATATTGTCATGGAGGTCATTGTATACAATTCATTCATATCCTATTCATTATATTTATATATTTTGTACTTCATCAGTTTAAGTTGCATATATTTCTTATGTTAGATATTTCATCAGTAAATAAATTGTTATTTGTTTCATTGGTATAGAGCTAATTTTTTAATCCCAACCCTTCGCCATAAATGCTTATCCAACCTTATCTAGTTCAACCTTTGGCTACTCCATTTTTTTCATAGTTTCTTTGAACCAGTGGTCCTTGACCACAACTAGCCATTGACTGTTGGAGTTACTTCACACACACCTAGGATTTATTTTTCCTAAGGTTATTCATTATTTATTAGTCATAATTAGTCATTATCCAGTCTCCTATATTTTAGGGGAGAATATTCCACCTGGAGAATATTCTCTTTCAGTTGACACTTCAGTTTGACTAGTTGAATTGAGTTTAGATGTTGCATTGGTTTTGTCACCATGAAACATTGGGATCATCACCAACTCACTACTCTTTGTTCAGTCAGTTAACTGAAAACTAGTTGACTAGTTAACTCAGCTAGGTGGCAGTTCACTCTCGTAACTTCCTGAGAGACTAGACTAGGTGGAAGTTTACTCTTGTAAATGTTGGTGTGTGTCCAGATCAATCTAGGCCACCACTATGGCTCATTAGTTACTCATGTATCCTATATCTATTGTAAATTATTCACTCTTTATGTGTGGAATATGATTAATGAGAATTCTTCCATTCTTTATATCTTGCTTCTTCTTTCTCAATTTCACTCTGCAAATATGTGTAGTATTTTCTAGCTAGATATACTATGTGTAGGTTCAACACATTTACATGGTATCAAAGTCGATGGACTGCTAAGAAAAAGCTACACCAAATTATTTTTTGCAGGTATTGAAGATTGAAGAACACATAAAGATGGAATCTATGTTTTACTCACCAAAAATACTTCTCACGCCTCATAACTATTTGTAATGGAAGCCAAAAATTATGCTTCATCTTAGATGCAGAGGCTTGTACCAAATAACTATGACAATGGAAGTGGAGTCTGATTCTGCCAATGAGAAAAATGAATTTCTCAATAGACAAGATATGGCCATAGGATTTATCTGCATGTCTATTTCTCCATAAATTCTCCACCAAGTATGTGATGTCACACAAAAATTCACTCCAAATGAATTATGGACCAGATTAAAGGTTCTATTTGGGAATAAGGAAGAATGCATGCAAAATATTGACAAGATAGAGAATGTAGAAAAGCCACTCGAAGATAAATCATCTCAGTTTGAAGAGCCTTCTACACAAGTATTTGCAGAAATTAGTATTTCAATAATTGAGGATGATGTCTACTCCATTTCAGATTTATTTTTTAAAATTCATGTGGAATATATATGGCATGCATTTCAGGAGTCACATGCAGACACTGTTCCATGCACCATGCATGCATCTCAGGAGACAAAAAGGGAGCCACGCACATCAGATGACATTCTGATATTTTATGAGAAACATTTGTAGAAAAAAATTGGATATTTGAATTCCTCTCGGGAAAATATCCAATTTAAAAAAAAAAATCGTCCGAAACGGAGTCCGGAAAGTGAAGTTATGATCATTTTAAAATCAACAAAATTTCAGTATTTTTCTGAAAACGACCGCACGATTTTCAAAATTTCATCCAAAATTTATTTGGATATTATTCATTACAAAAAGATAAAGTGGATATGTGTGGAAATATCAATGATACATATACTTCATCAAATCCGTGCAGACATCTACATCTTCAACAAAATCTTCAAAGAGCACAAACTTGCACAGTTGCAGGGTCTTTTTGAAGTGAAGGACATGGTTGCTTAACAATTTTTTTTTAGTTCCTTCTCATTTTTTATTTTATGCATTGTAATTTAAGGGGGGGGTTTGTTCCCATGATGTTTTCCCTCTTTCCTCATTTAGTTTAGTGTATCTTTTGTATTTGGGTACCTAACATGGCCTCGTAATCGGGAGTCATTCTTTATTTTCACCATAGTGATGTTCAGGGGGGGTGTTGGAGTTACTTCACACACACCTAGGATTTATTTTTCATAAGGTTATTCCTTTTTTATTAGTCATAATTATTCATTATCCAGTCTCCTATATTTTAGGGGAGAATATTCCACCTAGAGAATATTCTCCTTCAGTTGACACTTCAGTTTGACTAGTGGAGTTTAGTTTAGATGTTGCATTGGTTTTGTCACCATGCAACATTGGAATCATCACCAACTCACTACTCTTTGTTCAGTCAGTTAACTGAAAACTAGTTGACTAGTTAACTCAGCTAGGTGGCAGTTCACTCTCGTAACTGTCTGAGAGACTATACTAGGTGGCAGTTTACTCTTATAATTGTTGGTGTGTGTCCAGATCAATCTAGACCACCACTATGGCTCATTAGTTACTCATGTATCCTATATCTATTGTAAATTATTCACTCTTTATGTGTGGAATACGGTTAATGAGAATTATTCCATTCTTTCTCTCTTCTTTCTTCTTTCTCAATTTCTCTCTGCAAATATGTGTAGTATTTTCTAGCTAGATCTATTCTGTGCAGGTTCAACACATTTACATTGGCCACTTGCAGTTAAAAAACACTAATAAAATTAAAAAAAACAATGTGTTACAAATCCAAAAAATCAATAAAATTAAATCACTAAAGGATCCCAATGCTTCCCAATAAATTCTCATTTGAGAAGACAAGTGGAGCATCTGTGTACAGTCGTTGTTGAAGATCAAAGGCAAAAGTAATTGATGTGGGCACGTGACTAAGAAAATTTATATTAATTGGTATAGGAAAAATTCCTTATCGTGATTACTAAAAGAATCCATGGCATAGTAAATATTGGGCTTGTTATTCACCCAAATTTTATATGATAAAAAAATTTTACTTAAAAAATCGCCAAAATTTTCTAGAAACAAATTTTAAATATTTAGATATTTGATACTTTTCCAAAATAACACTACACATTTATAGATAGCATTTTAAGAATTAGTAAGATTTGTGAAGATTTCTACAATTTTAGATAGAATAGATCGTTGAAATTTTCCTTGTTTTTTCTTTGGATGGTGTTTCCCTTCTTTTATTTTTCCTTTTTCTCTGTTTTATTATGTCTAATGGTCATAGGAAGTAGTTACCATTTAGAATCCCAATCATCATTTTTTTGTGTTTTCTTCTTTTTGGAAACTTCTAGATTTTGACCACGAATTGTAGTTCGTATAGTTGCAAGAAATCATGTGTTGAGCTTAAGTATTTTGTGATGTGCTCCTTATGAACCACACATTGCAGTTGGTCGATCAAATGACCTTTGGTTGGTCTATTTCCTATAAGCATTTCCTGTATGAGAGAAATCAAATTCCCTGGGGATTTAGTTCTGGAAATTTCCAGTAGCATTTATTTTGGAACTTTGACATTTTTTTAGTGCATTATATGATTTGCATCTTTTTTTTTCATTATTTGGGATTTACGACAATACATTTTGAAAATTGTAAAAAATGTTATTTTTTTTTCCTTTTGATTCATTTAAAAGTCTATTATCACCGAGAAATCCATTATCCATTCAGTGATTCTAGTAGTCAATTGCAACTCAAATAACGATTGGTAACACTTCAAATCAAATAAAAACTTAGTGTCCTTAAATAATATGTAACGAAATTAAAAGAAAAAAACAAGCAGTGAAAATTTGGCACAAAACGGTTCAAAAAATTAATGAGAACTATGGGCACAAATCCCAATGCAATTGATGCAGAAATTGCTAAACTAGAGTGCAAAACAGAAATTACAGCAAGTAATAATTTTTTTTGTTGTTGTTATAAACGCTAAATTAATGCACAATTTTTATATTTTTTATGGACTTGTAACCCAATGCAATTATAAAATTAAATGCCCAATTTAAATGCAGACAAAACAAGGAATTGTTTTGACTATTTTTCACTATGAATGCAAATAAAGTATTGGTTTTGTGTTAGTATTTTTTTTCCTTAGTGGATGAAAATCAAGAAAAGCATAAAGCCTCTCTATGTTTCTACATGAAAAATGAGGAAACAACAAGCTAATCTTATATTTTCCATCAAAACAATTTCCTTGTGGAATCAAACGATGAAGAGCAGAAAAGTGAATAGGGAAATGATATTATCCAAATCCTACTTCTTAGATTATATCAAGACGAAATTGAGAGCAAGTAAAAATCTACAAAAATATAGAAATGTTACACATAAAACAAGAGATAGTCACCAAAAAAACACATGAATGTATTTATTACCAAGGGTTGTAGGATGAACAAGATCCTTGATGGGAACAAATAGAAAAGAATTCCCCCTGATATATGATCCTCCTCTACAATATAGGATAACTAGGACCCAAATATCATATGTACTCATTGTTAACTCTCAATGTCACTCTCTCAAGAAAACAATAAGCAATGAATGGTGCAAGGAAATAATCAATAACCTTTGCTGCTCAAACCATTAAAAAAGAACTAGATCCCTTTGCCCTTGAATTGGTTGTACAATTTATTGAATAAAGAGAGAATAAGATAGGAGAGAATAGACAAGAATATGAAACCTCCAAAAATACTCCTAGAGTCCAAAGTGAAGGACCCCACCTCTTGTTGAAAATAGGAATGAATGTATGTTAATCTTAGTCCAAGAGAATGCCTTCCTTCAAACATAGCAACCTCATCTCCATGACCACCAAGTCTTCCTACAAAAATCTCCCATCTCTAGAGTGCACTGCTCTTAAGATAGTAACTTTGAACCTTCCAAGAATAACACCCTTGCATGCTAAAATTATCAAGTGAAGAGGGTGTACAAGTTGTTGGATCATGTTGTCATTGATGCCAATGGTTTGATTGATTGATGTCAAGTGATTGATTGAT
>ML824792.1:27168-66771 GCA_009831015.1 Picea engelmannii | reverse complement strand
GTATTTTACAACCATTAGCCATCCCAAGTCAGCATTGGGAGGAGGTTTCCATGGATTTCATCACATGGTTACTGAAGTCTGAAGGAAAGAGTGTCATCATGGTGATTGTTGATAGACTTACCAAGTATGCACACTTTTGTGCACTCTCTCATCCTTTCAAAGCCAATACCATTTCCACTGCATTCATGGAGATAGTTCAAAAGCTACATGGAAGCCCAAATATTATTGTAAGTGACAGAGATCCCATCTGCATTGGACATTTTTGGATAGAATTATTTTCTTGTTTGGGTACTCAATTGGCTCATAGCTCATCTTATCATCCTCAATTTGATGGACAAACTGAGATAGTGAACAAATGTCTGGAAGGATATATTTGTTTCTTTGTCTCTGATAAACAAACACAATGGTTCAAGTGCTTACCCTTGGCAGAATAGTGGTATAACACTTCCTTTCATACTACAACAAAAATGACATCATTTATGGCGCTCTGTGGATATCACCCATCGTCCATCACTTCTTATCTAAAATAAAAATCTAAGATTCAAGTAGTGGAAAATCACATTGATCATCAACCACAAGTTCTCCAACTCTTAAAGGAAAACCTGACCATGGCACAAAATCACATGAAACAACAAGGAAATCAACATCGTAGTGAAAGAAGTTTTAAAGTAGGGGATTGGGTATTTTTAAGACTAGAACCATACAAACAGATGTCCCTCAAGCAAGCTAAGAAGGATAATAAATTATCATCAAACTACTATGGCCCTTATAAGGTGTTGCAAAATATTGGTACTATGGCATACAAATTGGAGTTGTCTACATCTTCACGAGTAAACCCATTTTTCCATGTTTCATGCTTAAATAAGGTTATAGGTGGCAAGATAGAAATTCAAACTATATTTCCAAAACTTGATGAGGAAGGAAAAATCAAATTGAATATTGAAGCTATCATTAACACAAGAATTCGCCAGTTGAGGAATGGATCCATTTCATAGTATCTCATTAAGTGGAAGAAACTACCAGGGACAATTTTAAGGATGGAAATTTATTTTGAAATTTATAAACCTTGGTGAATCTTACTGGTCCTTTATATGTCAACTATAAATGTTTGGTGATATTTTTGTTAAAATATTCAAATTTCTAATGATTTAATATAGTTTTTATAAAATTTTGGTGATTTTTAATGTAAAATAATTTTGTCCTATAGAATTTGGGTGAATAATTTTTAGAATGGAGAATCTTTTTTGGGGAAAAAGCATGGAAAATTAGCCCATGGGTGAAATTTATCCCCTAAAGTTTTCCCTGGAAACTACCTGTTGAAGATTCCACTTGAGAAGATGAGTCTTTTATACAGAAGCATCCAGAATTACTCAAGCGTTGCAGACAACACTCATCTAAAGGGGAGGGGCATGTTAATCCCTAAATAGTGGCACATTAACCCTTAATTGGGGCATATTACATTAGTATTGTTATTTTATTTATGTCGGCTTGGGTCCATTAGTTGTAATTGTACCTCCTAGTCTCCTATATATACCAAGGAGACCATTTCATTTGGAATCATCTTGTATTTGTGAATTGATCTGGTGTATAAAGAGGTTTCCCCCTCGAAGAGGCTTATTATCTGAAATTATATCTTTGTCAAGGCGTGGAGTACTTATTTTGATGTTTTTATGCTATTTGGATATTTTTTTCCTAACACAAAACCACTATTGTTCACCTAACAACTTTGACTCTTTCACCGAGTCAAGTTTAAGCTAACATTTATGATCTGTAAATGGGAGGCTTATAGCCCACTTTCTTCACCAACACAGATGCTATGCGAAAATTTAATTCTTGATCTTTGTCTCAATATTATATATATATCTCTATCACATAGAAGATACTAGAACTATATTCCTCTATGTTGCACAAATATATCTCTTCTCTGTCTACTACAAGTCTTTTCACTACTTGTACCCTGCACAATACATCTGGTTGGTGACTCCTCTGTTCTCAGGCTTGTCTGCACATAAGAATCTAGTTTTCAATGCAATAGTAAATTCTCTATTCTCAATGAGCCATACTAATCTCAGGTCTCTACTATGGATAGCCTGTTATCCAATGGCTTGTAATTTTTCTTCATTAACCAGTCACCAAGATCATGTTTTCCAAAGAAGATGAATCAACCAAGAAATAACCCAATCGACCAGAGAGGAATTGAATAGTAAGTGAAGTTGGTCGTATAGAGAAGGGGAAAAGTATCCGGTCAGAATGAGTTGGCCAACAATGAGGAAAACTCCTCAAAGGAGGATTTAGGTCGACTAACAATAGAGATAGATGCTCATAGGGAGAATTAGTTAATCATCGATGAAGTTAAATGTTTGGTGGGGTGAGTTGGGCAACCAAAAATGAGGGAAAACGTCCCAACAACTTCTAAGAACACCCAACATCATTTAAATTTGCATGACAATGTCTGAACACACCCAATGACATCTAAATACACCCTGGAAATTGGGAATCCATAGAGTCACCTCTAAAAATTCCAACCCACTTCTATAAATGCCCAGGGGAGTAACATTTCTCTCAACAACTTTTAAACATTCCTAGGTTATTAGGAATTTTCCTAGCCATGTTTAAAAATGCATAAATTCTAAGACGTCGAGAAACCTCTAGAAAATGCCCAACAAGAATTGTGGCTCGTCCAAGCAAGTAGAAGTTGACCAACAAAGAAAATGATCTATCCCAACATAAGTCGAATCGACCAAGTAATGAGTTGACCAGGAAGAAATCGACCAACAAGGGATTATGTCTGTTGGGTAGGTGAAATTTGACCAAGACTGTGGTGTGAGTCAACCAACAACAAAAATCAACCAGAGAAGAAATTGAGTTGGACCTGAAGGTAAAATATTGACTCCATAAGTAAATTCAACTAGGAGGAAGTCCAATCAACCCAAGGAAAGGAAGAATTTCTCTAGGCAATAAATTAGAACTGAGTGAGGGAATAATTTTCCCAAAAGTGAGACATACATCTTGTGGAAGGTTTGTATGCCCCAACAGTCTTAAATTTGACCTAGCAATAGATTTAAAAACTCCAACATATAGTAACTTGACACAAAAATATTCAAGTCAACCATAGGGAGCTAAGTTGAATGGAAAGTGAGGGGATCAACTAATAATAAAAATTAAGCAGTGAACAAAAAATTTACTTTCCCAAGGAAAGTATTATAGTCTTGTAGCTAAAAACACCTTGGCAATTATTTTAGATTCCCAGAAAATGTAAATTCGACCAACAAAGAATTTTTTAATAGCCATTGATCTTTGACTTCAACAAAAAATGAACGAGGGACATTCAAGAGCGGTTGTGGTTCTTCATTTATGTTGGGATTCGATTACACTCAATAATTTAAAACACACACAACTCCATATCTCATCTCAGAATTGAAGTAAAAAATAAAAATAAACTAATTATCAACATAATGAAATCAAACACAACCAATCAACAATGAAATTCAAAAGTTTTTCACTGGAAACCCAAATGGGAAAAAATAGCTTCAAATGGAGCTCATTATTTTTATTATGGAAATCTCTGGTACATTGTGTTCATGGCTTACTATGCCTCTCTCTCTCCTTACAAAAAGACCCATTGAAAATGAGAGTGAGGGAAGATATTGGGAGGAAGGGGAAGGCCAACAGACTTGACCCTTCATTTCCCCTTCCTCAACCTTCTCCTCTATTTTTTTTAATTACATTTAATTCTACATTTTTCTTTCATGTTCTCATTTTTTCCTATTCGAATTTCTCATTTACATTTCTTACATACTTTATCAACCTTAATGAATTGTCAATTTGATATTAAAATTATTGAGTCTTACACTCATTCGTAAATTCAGATCCATTTCAGATTAATTTCCCCCTTTAAAATTGACTTGGGGTTTCCCATGACCAAATATGGCCAAAGTGTCCTAGTGAGTCTCACCTTTGGTCCTATCCCCCATCATAGTTTTATAACCAAGGTATTCGAGAATCCCATATGCTCCCCCCTATCACCTACGTCTACATCTAGACTTTACCGGTAAGTTACTAAGGCTACACATGCCTAACCAAGTCTTACAATTTTATACCCATTTACATGTGATAAATGTTTTCAACTCCATAAGAAATAAACATGTGAGAGAAATAAAATAATCACCCAAGAAAATAGAAACACGTAGATCATGCATGAGATTTATCCTGGAAAACCCAAACCGATAAAAACAACTAATATATCTATTAGTTCCTTGACTAAACTCGACCAAGCTGACCAAACTCTTGGCCCCAACTAAGTGATCCTTCACCACTCAAATCTCATCACATTACAATGGAGTATCACCAACACTTTAAAGGCTTTCATAACATGTAATCCATGGGCTCTAAAAACATGGGTCACCAAAACCATGTGCCCAAAACCACTAATGTTCCCCTAACAATTTTGAATCTTTAACAAAGTCAATTTTAACCTAAAATTCCCTCTTTAAACTTGACTTGGGGTTTCCCATGACCAAATCCAACCAAAGTGGCCATGCGAGTCTGCACTGCTCACCTCCAGGCCCTACCCCCCTCAAATTTTATAACTAGGGTATCAAGGAATCCTGCATGCTCCCCCTTATCACCTAGGTATATGTCTAAACTTTACAGGTAAGATACCAAGGGTAGGAAATCCTAACCAAGTCTTACATTCATTTTCCCATTTACATGCAATAAATATTTTCAACTCAATAATAATTTTTCATTATTGCTATCTCGACACATACATCACCATCCTCTCAGCTTACCATTTCTCCTCTTTGTGCTTCCCACACATAGGTGAAAATAAAATACAAACCCCAATTGTGCACCGGGTCATTCTGGATCATCATCCAGACACACTTCCATGCCTCTCGATAAAATACTGGTGCTATCATCTCCAAGATCAGTGACAACATGAAAGCTAATGATCTAGGGAAATTCCTTTTCCACCACCATCATAGTTATCATTAGAATATCCTCCTCTTCCTTTAACCTTCGCTAATTTCTCATATGTTCATGGAATAGTCTTCCAAGTGGGTCGTCCATGCACTTCTCCTCATGGGATTTCTTCTGTTGAAAACCTAGCTTTGTACTCTAATAGTTATGTCATTGGGCACTCCATGTTTCTCCATCATCAAACCACTCTCGTGAGAGAGTCTAGGTTTCACTTGCTATGATACCACATGAAAGAAAATAACATATGTGAGATAGGTAAAAAAATAACCAAGAAAAAAGCAACAACAAGATTTTATCCTATAAAACCCAAACAAGGAAAAACCAACTAGTAGATTTATTAGTTCCTTGACCAAACTTGGTCAAGCCGAACAACCTCTTGGCCATGACCAAATGAGGCTTCATTTCTCAAATCTCGACGCATTGCAATGGAGTATCACTATCCTTTTAAAGGATTTCATAACATGTGATCCATGGGCTCTAAAACCACGGGTCACCAAAACCATGTACCCAAAACCACTATTGTTCACCCAACAACTTTGACTCTTTCATCGAGTCAAGTTTAACCTAACATTTTCCAAGATAGACCTGATATTAGGGTACCATCAGGTGAGAATCAAAGATGAATATATCAACAAGACAACTTTTGGAACTAGGTATGGGCATTATGAATTTGTAATGGTGTCATTTGGGATCGACAAACAAAACATCCATCCCACATGATTGAGGTGGAAGGTAAGATTACCAATCAACCTATTGCTATTTTAATTGATTTAGGAGAAATAAATAGTTATATTGATCCTAAACTGGTAGATATATTTTATTTAAATAAAATTAAGATTTAAATATCATGGTTGGTTCAACTGGACATTGGAACCAAAAGAAAGATCAATGAGATTGTCAAAATTTGTCAAATAGTTTTGAATGGAATCAATACAATTGTTGATATAAATATCATTCCAATGGGATCTTATGATATCTAATTGGAATGGATTGGTTGGACAAGCATCATGTTGCCCTATATTTCCATAACAATACATTTACATGTCTTAATGAAGAATGAAAATAGAGCTTAGTGAAATGGATTCCAAGACTCATTTTTATAAGAGAGATTTCAACCGTACAATTGATTCAAGAGATGTTTCAGAAAAGGATGTAAATTATTCGCAACTCATGTGGAATATCCATCCAAGAATAAGAATCCAAATCTTGAATATTTTGCGGTGCTACAAGAATTTGAGGATGTATTTGTGGAGATTGTAATTTTTCCACGGAAGAGAGACATATATTTTTCTATATATCTAATGCCTGGAGTTGCTCCAGTATCTAAAACTCCTTACGAGATGAACAACCCATAGTTGAAAGAATTGAAAATGTAGCTGGAAAAGTCAATGAAGAATGGGCATATATGCCCAAGTGTCTCACCTTGGGGAGTTCCAATTCTCTTTGGGAAGAAGAAGGATGGGACATTGAGGTTCTGCATTGATTTTAGGTAGCTAAATAAAGATATAGTGAATAAAAAGCAACCTCTTCCCATAATTGATGATCTTCTCAATCAACTATAAGGATAAAATGCATTTTCCAATATAGACCTATGATTAGGGTACCATCAGGTGAGAATCAAAGATGAAGACATCAAAGAGACAACTTTTAGAACCAGGTATGGGCATTATGAATTTGTAATGGTGCCATTTGGATTG
Organism: Picea engelmannii; assembly: GCA_009831015.1. Taxonomy (NCBI): domain Eukaryota; kingdom Viridiplantae; phylum Streptophyta; class Pinopsida; order Pinales; family Pinaceae; genus Picea; species Picea engelmannii. The sequence continues at coordinate 60,094 of ML824792.1, read as the reverse complement.
AAAAATTATCCATCTACTTTATGTGCTTGATGAATAGAATATTCATAAATTATCTAGATAAATTTGACATTGTGTTCTTAGATGACATACTTATTTATTCCAAGTTAGAGGAAGAACATGAACAACACTTGAGATTGGCACTACAAGTGTTAAGGGATAATTAGGTGTATGCCAATTTGAGCAAGTGCTCTTTTTTCCAAGATCAAATCCACTATTTGGGGAACATAATTTCAAAGGAAGGAATAGAAGTGAATCCAGAGAATATCGAAGCCATTAAGGGATGCCCAACACCAAAGAATGTTTTAAAGGATGGATATTCTATGGGATTAGTTGGATACTACAAAAGGTTTATATGATGTTTCTCCAAGAGTGCACATCCTATCACTTCTTTGCAAAAGGGGATGAAATTTGAATGAACATCCAAGTGTGAAGAGAGTTTCCATCTCTTGAAGGAATTGTTAACTAGTGCACCCATTCTAAATATCACTAATTTAAATGAAGACTTTGTGGTGTGCATTGATGCATGCAAAGAAGGACTTGGTGGAGTCCTCATCCAAAAAGGGCATGCCATATTTTATGGCTCAATAAATCTCAAAGATCATGAAAGGAATTAAGCTACCCATGAATTGGAGCTTGCAACTATTGTCCATGCACTAAAAATGTGGATACATTATTTCATGGGAAAAAAATTGAGTTGAGGACAAACCACAGTGGTCTGAAATATTTGTTTGAGCAACTAACATTAAATGCTAGACAAGTTAGATGGTTGGAATTTCTCAGTGAATATGAATTTGACATAAAGCATTTTAAAGTTAAAGAGAACAAATTGGTCGGTGCACTCAACATGAGGGTGCATGAGATGCATGCTACAACCATTAGCATGTGTGATTCAAATTTAATGAGCGAAATTATGAGAGCTACAATTTTAGATCAACACTATTTACAAGTTAAATAAGGCTTAGAGCAAGGTAATATACAATAAAATATAATAACAAGTTAGATGGCTAGAATTTCTCAATGAATATGACTTTGACATAAATAATATTAAAGGTAAAAAGAACAAAGTGGTCAGTGCACTCAACAAGAGGGTGCATGAGATGCATGCTACAACCATTAACATGTATAATTCAAATTTAAAGAGAAGAATTATAAGAGCTTCAATTTTAGATCAACACTATCTGCAAGTTAAAGAACGCTTAGAAAAGGTAATATACAACAAAAGTATAATGACTACAGGATAGAAGAGGATGGGATTCTATTGTACATAAACAAAGTGTATGTTCCTAATTTTCAGGGGTTGAGAAATTTGTAGTTGAAAGAAATGCACAATGTTCCATATGTTGGACATCCAGGATATTAGAAGACAGTTGCAACAATAAGAGGCCAATATTTTTTTCTAATCATGAACAAAGATGAGGATAATTACATAGTCTTATGTATGGAATTCCAAAGAGTAAATATTGAACATGGTCACCCAGTAAGTTTTATATAGTCATTTCTCATTTTCGAGTGGAAATGGGAGGTTGTTACTATATATTTCATCATCAAGCTACCCAGAACATTGAAACAACATCATTCCATCATGGTAGTGGTGGATAATTTAACAAAGGCTTCCAATTTTATTCCAGTCAAAATGACACATAAAACAACCAACATTGCAAAGGTTTACATGAAATCAATTTCCAGGCTACATGGAGAGCCTAAGGCAATTGTGTCAAATCAAGATTCCAAATTTCCTTAAAACTTTTGGAAGGGGTTGTTCAAGGGATTTGCCGCAAATTTGAACCTCAGTACAACCTATCATCCACAAACATATGGGTAGACAAAGAGATTCAATCGAGTGATTGAAGACATGTTGAGAATGTATGTGATGGATAATCCATCCAAATTGGAAGAGAATTTATATTTGGTTGAATTTTCATACAACAATGGGTATCATGCATCCTTGAAAATAAGCCCATTTGAAGCATTATATGATAGAAAGTGTAATACTCCAGTGAGTTGGGAGAACCTAGCATAAAGAGTAGTACATGGGCATGAAATGATCAAGGAGATGGAAGAATAGATAGTCAAAATAAAACACAATTTAAAGGTAGCACTGATAGACAAAAGAGCCATGCAGACAAAGGTAGAGTAGTCAAAGAATTTTGAGTGGGAGAACATGTATTTCTAAAAGTGAATCCAAAGAAAAGTTCACTAAAGTTGGGAAGTTGCACCAAGTTGGAAACCATATATTGTGGACCATTTAAGATAGTGGATAGGATAGGGATAGTTGCATATATACTTGCATTGCCTGCATCCATGCATGTGCATAATGTATTTCATGTATCTTTATTGAAAAATTATGTACATGATCCTAACCAAGTCATTTATTGGACTCTGATTAAGGTCGAGCCCGAATGATACTTTCAAGTAGAGCCAACGTGCATCATGGACCATAAAGTCAAGGTGCTTTCGAAAAAATCCATTGGGTAGGTAAATATCTAGTGGACCTCATAAGCCCTGAGGATGTGGCATGGGAGATGGAAGATGCAATGAGGGAAGAATACCTGCAACTATTTTGATCTTTCGATGTAAAAATTGTATATATGTACACTTGTATGGTGATGTACACTGATGACAATGCAAAAATAAGGAGAAGGGGAATGCAACGCCCTAGTTTTGATCCCTAGAAATGTAATGTAATGTAATGTAAATATGTGATTTAATAAATGAAGCAAATAGTATGGATGAGGGCGAAGCAATGTAAATATTGGTTCCATGTGATGTCCCAAAATTTCTAAGTGATGGGACGATTTCCCAAGTAGTGGGAGAGTGGCTCCTTGAGTTCCACTTGTCAAAAAAAGCCATGAATATTTAAGTAGAGAGATTAGGGGAAAACAATATCATTTTGATCATTATATCAATGATTCTAACATCATTCTAGCCTAGTGTGAGATACAAGAGAAATGGAATGAAGCCTATAATAGAGGCTAAATTGTGATTGTGATGGGAATTAAGCTGAGAGGTAAAATATTAATATGCATATATATAATTTTGTTGATAAAATTCCAATGAGAATCCCTATAGATACTAGAATTGATATTTGTTTGGATAATTTGTTTTGGAGCCTAGGAAAGAGGTGTGATAGGTTGAGGGGTTGCATTGCAGAGAAGGGGATCCCCTCTTTGGGTTGTGTAGATTGAAAGGGAAAAGAGAGATGGTGTTTTGGGAGGTTGTGTGATTGAACATGTTATGAAATTAGTGGGAAATTGGGTTGAGAAAATGCTTGTTTTTTCTTGTGGACTTATAGCCCTAGATCAGGGGTGGCCTATTGCAGAAAATCCTGGTGCAACAATGCCTTCAACTAGGAGAAATGTCCCATGTTTGTACCCAGTCGGTGTAATTCGTTACTAAATATAAGTGTTCAATTATATGTTCTTTTATGTTTTTTATGATGTGTAAATATGATTTTAATTGTTGTATGCTTAAAGATTAGTTATGTATTTTATAGTTTTGTATGTTTACATGAGTTAGCATGAGTTTTCATGCCATTATGCATGTAGAATTTCATTATATGATAGAGAAGAAAACTTATATGGTATAAAAGTTGAATGGTATGGTGAAATTGTGGAAATTGGAGAATTTTGTTTAGTACCTCACCATCCCAGTGGGTACAAGGGTGATTGTGTACATTACATCATCAAATATTCTTACTTGGCATGGACATTTTTCGTTTTCTTCACACCACCATCTCTTGTTTATCTTTGCACACCTTTGTTGTCACTTCTATCGTTCTCTTCCAAAATCTATTCTGACATTGACTTAACCATCAAGCCCTCCTATCATTCCACCCGCCCACATAGGGTTTATGCTTCCATATCAGTGGGGATAGGTAGCATAACCTATTCTGCCATCAACATTTTTATCCACATCAATATTTCTTTTATTAGTCTTTTGTGTGGTCCTTTCTTGAAAAAATTTAGCACTTTGGCTAGGGACATACAATATTCCATTGTGAAATCCAAAGCATTCCCATCCATTGCGCCTCTATACAAAAAATCAATTGATTGGGTCAAGTTATGGTCATACCTTTGGACCTTTAGTAGGTTCTCGATAGCCCACTCAATTCATGGTCATGGGAGTTAATGTTCATGCTTCTTCGTGAGTCTTTCTAGCCATTCATGCAAGTTTTATCGAAAGTTTCACCTAGAAAATCTCATGGAGGCCCTCAAACATATACTAATTTTTAAAGATGGAAACACTTTCTCCTACATAGACACTTTCTTGATAGGCGATCTCATGAATTATTTATTCTATCCAATCTTGAATATTGGCCTTAACCAACCTTCACTAAATCTCTGTTTCTCTACATTTATTAAGGTACCAACAATGGAACCATGTTGTTCACTCTATGGTAAGCCCATGCTCCATCGAAAGTGTCCAACAGAGGGTTGATGTAGTCTAGTACATTGGCATATTTAACCTTTCAAAGGAAGGAGGTCCCACCCTGTTAATTTATGCAAACCCAGCACCAGACACTTATTTCGAATAAAATCACTTTATTAAATAAATGTACAACTAGGTTTCAAAAATTAACATGGTATTAGAGTTTAATCTCTAAAAAGGAAACCAAATTTGCATAGATCGATATTTTTGCAGCATAGATATTTTTAAAAATTCTGCAGGACTATGCGTAAAGCAAAACCCAGAAATTAAAAAAAAAAACAGAAATAAAAAAAAGGGAGGCAGTCGTATAGCTTATGGTCATTGTACGGACTACATTCGTCATTCTCTATACGGTTGAGCATGATGTAGGATGAGATTGATTGTTACATGTGTGATCATGGGTTGTTAAGATAAGAATCCAGTAGAGAGCAGCTTGAGTTGTGCAGATGACTGAAAACTGAAAAAAGGGCCCATGGTGGTAGATTTCAGGAAACAAGAGAAGGTGTAGCCACCAGTGTGGGCAGTAGACCAACCACACAAGACTATTGGGTGGATGGATCAGGGGTTGTAGAAACAACTAGTGATAGTCGTTGAGGATCCATGTAGATTTGTGGAGAAAGGTCATTGCAGGAGAAAGGAACCAGAGGAATAGGGGCCGCAAGGAGTTGTTAGAGGTGGCAGCAGGCTATAAAAAGTAGTCAACAGTTGCAGAAGTACGAGGTTAAATAGGCCACACCTATAGACAAGAGTGAATGGAGCATATATGTAGTGGTAGAAGGAAGCTATTGGAGGCAACTCAACTGAGATAAATGCATAGGTGGTCTGAGGTAAAGCCGTCAACAACAGGCTCACATGGGAAGATCCATGGGAAGAGGATGTGGGTTGCGACTGGGTTGTGAAGCAAGCCTCCACCATAGCCAACCACCAAAGGAATCGAATAGAGCCTCCAGTTAGACAAAAAAAACTAGGAATTGCGAGTAGGGCCACCAGGTTAGCTACCAGCAAGGAAACTAATGGGAAGAGACCCTAGCAGCCCCATGAAGTGGGAAAAAATAGTTGGTGTTAGTAACATTTCTTGTCCTGGGCACAAGAGTATTCAGGTCTGCAAGTTGCACGAGAAGCCCCCGAGCGCACCACGGAAAAATCTCGTTTTTGGCTTCCAAGCAAGTAAGCGGGCAAGATTATGTTGTCGATGGTCTAGATTCACCCATAGGAGTAGATCAATGGTCGGGAAATCACGGTTAGCAGAGTTGTGATGATATTAGCGTGGTGGATAGCGCCTATATTTCATGTAGGAAAGGATAGTAGTTTTCCACCTAAAGGACGTGTGGCACGAGATCTAATCGTGACGGCATTTTGGCATTCGGGAGTTCGAAGGGTGAAGGTTCCATGTCATTCTACTTCTTGAAACCCTGAACCCCGAAAGCACCGAAAACGCCCAAAGTTGGGCCCGTAGTATCATGGAGCAGTCTCAACCGTCCATCCAAAAGGAACACATAGTGCACAATTAGGCCCCTCGCTTTTTCACCCATCGCGACTCCGACGCACAAGGAGCGGCTCCTTCATATCCCTGAAACACGAAGTGCCAGGAGCGTCCAGGACCCGGGCCCACAATATCGTCGAGTGAGTTCAGGACCATCAGATCTAAGAGGGATGCGTGGTGCCAAATTAAGCCATCTTGGTGTTTCGCTCATCACGACTGTGAGGAGCAAGGATCAGCCCCTTCCTATTCACGAACGCCGAAAGCGTTTTTTGAGAATAAACACAAGGTCACAGCCTGTGGTCACTTGGAAAATAAAAGAGCTGCGCAAGAGGGGCCAAAGGCATTGAATTCAGTCATAGAGGGGATCATCACGATCTCCAGGTGCCATCGTATCCGATCTCAATCCTGTTTTTCACTTGGAGTAAATGAAGGTGAGAGGGGGTGGTTGAAACCTCTCCTCACTCATTAAGTGTAAGGTATGGAAGGTCTGGTGAGCTGTCTGCCCGAGAGGGTCCTGTGTACCGATTTTTCCAAGAAGCCATGCCGAAGTCCTCGACTAGCTAGAGAAGTCTGCACACGCTAACTTGGCACTTAATGGCTCTACCCCCCTTGTAGGAGCCATGCGCAGTTAAGGAGGTGTCTGACAAAGGATATCTGTCCGAATTTGACTGAAGGGACACCAAGCCTTGGATGACTGAGCACGCCTCTGTTAGGCGAGTTTTTCTGAGTATATAGACTCAGTTTTTGTATTTTGTAATCATCAATGGTTGAGCAAGGCTCCCGGTTGTAAAGCTTTAATGAAGCACTGTTATTCCTGGTTATGTATGGACTTTTGAGACTTCTTGCCTTATGAATGTCAGTTTATTTCACGTCTTTGTTTACACTGTATTAGAACAACTCAGAATTGGAGGATCCAGTCGAGTTGTAGTTGTTATAGGATGATGTAGGTTGGATCACTGTAACAGTTGCATTGTTTCTAATCGGTCCCTGTGATTTTCTTAGCATTGAACGACTTGGAATTGGAGGATCTAGTCAAGTCCCCTTTTCAGTTTCTCGAAGCCCTGAACCAAGAGGATCTTGCATTCATAGTTTTTCTTCTACTAACTGCTAAAAGGCATGTTTCCTGAGGTAGTTTTCTCACTCTTCTTACCAAGTCTTCTACCTGCTCATCTTTTAATCAACTCACTGGCTGAAGTTAGATCAAGACCTCATTTGTTCCTTACATACCAGACCCAGTCCTTGAGTTGGAGTGATATCTTCCCAAGTCTCTACCCATTTGATCACCCATTAAAGCTATCGTGACATAAAACTGAAGGGCGTTGGGCTCTGCTTCTGCAAGCAATCCATGAGTGACTTCTTACGCTAACAGTTGGGAAACGCCCATAAAGGACTCAGGAATCCCATAGAAGTACCTAGGAAACAACATAATATTGTGGGACGATTTGGGCATGGGTCTATGGAGTGGGTAGTGGGATCTGGGAAGGGATCTGAGCAACCAGTGAAAGTCTTTGAAGAAGGGTCCGAGCAATATGGTTGATCTGGATTTTTTTGGCACGAAATGAGAGCGGAGATATAATAAATAATTGTACAGAGATATCTCATATATCCAATAATATAACAAAAATCTATCAGAGATGCAACCATAAACACAGAGATACAGTAATACACAATTTCCATTAATGAGCGAAATGTACAAAACTGTAGAAATACAGAGTGAAAGAATTGCTAGAATGGTGGCAACTTATCTCTGAGAAGAGATGTGACAACTACTCACATTTGCAAGAATATGAATCTTACAATGAGGCTCCAAAGGCCTTTTTATCATAAAGAAAATCCAAAACCCTAACCCTGGAAGATGAAAAGCCAACAGTATTATGGACCCTGTTTTGGGTAGTTTGGTGTATCAACTTCCTGAGGGTGTAAATTTGGCATACGATCTCCATTTGAGGCGCATTATAGCTCGTTGGAAAGGTATCGTCGAGGATATTCATTTTGGGGGATCAATCAGAGACTTCGGCTATTATTGAGGTTATCGATCCCGAAAAAAAAAAAATTAGTCCCTCAAAATGGCCCCGGAAGTTTAAGAACCGAAAAACTATTAAAAATAGTAAATTGCCAACAAAATGTTTTGACCCAGTTGGAATAGGTGGGTGGCCACTGATATCCACCTAGATCAATCCTCCCTCCTTAGGAAGCAATGGTATCCATTGCATTGAGATCTCAGGGGAGAGGGGAAAGCGCTTGCTAAATCTGAACCTTGGTGAGTTTCTTTCCTTGTTGGAGAAGTTGTGTTGATTAGTTTGTTGAAGGTTATCACGAACCTGTTGTTGGCAGGGTTGAATATGTTGAACCAACCTATTGTATCTTGGCTTGACTGGGCAGTATGTGGGCACCCTCATATGTGAAGAAACAATATCTTATTTCTCTTCTGCAATCTGCTTCTGCTGGATAGAAAGGTCTTGGACCAAGGTTGTAGTGGTTACAATGTCATTATGTTCACCTTTTTTAAATATTGTGAAGAAGATAAATTTTGTAGTATGAGATACCACCTTGTGGAACTATTTAGGTGGGATAGTAGTCAAAACTACCTCTGGTATCCTGTAGAGATGACCCCCCAGAGTAACAATGACACTATGGGATAGAGACTCATAAATAGCATGGCACTTCCACATATATGGTTGGCCCAACAAAAACTCACAGACATCCAGCGGGGAAACATCACATAATACCTCATCCTTGAAGGGTTGGATGTCGTATGACAATCGACACTGCTTGCTGACACATAGATCTCGTCCTTGGCAAATCCACTCGATGTTGTATGGCTATGGGTGTGGTGTTGTCGTCAATCCCAAATGTTTGATGACCTATGCTGAGATGAGGTTCTTATGACTTCCACTATCAACAATGAAATGCAACAGGGTCCTCTTCACCCACATCTAAGATTGAAAGAGGCATTCTCGCTCTTCAGAATTTCTTGGTTCTTCTGGTTGAATTGTTTCAATCACAACAGTAGCAGTGGGTTTTGCATCGATGATTTGTCTTCTCCCATTATTTTCTAAATCAAATTTTGAATCAGGGTTCGTCTCCTTTTCTTTGATCTTATCCACTAATGATTTTTTTGAGGGACATTCATCAATGTTGTGCCAGGGAATTTTGTGGAAATCACACCACTTTCCAGTGTCCTTCTTCGTCTTCCCATGACCCTTCTTTTCCTGTGGCTTGGAATGGTTTTAGGGAGGTTTGTTTGTTAGGGTTGTCTTTATCATACTTTGGTTATTGCGAATTTGCAAAACTAAACTCACATTTCTTCTGGAGCCTAAATTTATGCTCAATTTTGACAGCATATCGATAGGCAACTCTCAATGATGAGATGCCTAGAAAATCCATTTCAATTTGGATGTATCTATGTAGATCCCCATGGTATTTCAGAACCAAATTTCACTCAGAATCTTTGATACCCATCTTGGTGCATAAGGTATGGAAGGTATTGGTGAACTCTTGCACTGCTTGGCCCCTCTCTTGACGCAGCATGGTCCATCTCATGTATTGGTCATCATAGTTACCAATAGGGTAATATTGTTCTTTGATATTATGGTAGTTGTGAGAGGTATTTACCTCCACATGTAACCCTCACGAGAATAGAATATTCTGGGAAGCAAGAAGAAACCCCAAAGCATTGAACATAACCCTAGAAGACAAGTCATCTCAAGGAAATGTTTAATATTAAGTGTTTAGCCTCCAGAATGAGAAGTCGGCCCAGACAGCTCAAGAAAAACAGTATAAATATAGGAATCTAGATCTCATTTGGTACACACAACTCGAAATTGTAGCAATGAAGAAGTGCACACTATAGAAACTGGGAAGTGCGCAAGTCTGGGGAGTAGCTGCAGCTACAACTATTGCAATCTATATTGCTTCGTTTAAGCTCTGACTTTATATTGGTTATGGTTTGGAATTTATGCCTTGTACGCTAGCTCTCGAGAGAGGTACACTACATTGATTGGCTATTAGACATAGGTTTTTCTTCTGGTATCATTCTCTGTCAAGGTTAAGGTGCTTGGGGGTGGCTTCAGCTTATGGTTGGGTGAAAATATTTATATATTGTCTATGGTTAAATGAGCACACCTATTATTTCTAACAGGTTATGGTCCCACACTATCTTCGGACAGTCTAACCACTGGAAGATAGATTCGAAGGATTTTCTCAGTTACAGTTGCAGTTGCAGTCAGTTTTTGTTGCAGCAACGAAATCCTAAACCTCTTATTGAGGCACCTTAAGTGAATATATTGACCTAATTTCTGGATAGCCTAGTGTGCCCTAGCCTACAGCACCTCCCGGTACTCTCAACAAGCTAAGACGTCAAGTTTGAGTTTTTTTTCAAAGTCAAAGGTTGACCAAGTCAAAGCAGTTATGACTTACTCTATGAAGTTAGAAAACAAGTTAGTAGGGGATTCTAAATTCAGAGCGTGGAACACAAGGATTGACCTCATCCTTTCCAAGAATAAAGTGTTGGATATTGTGAAAGGAAAGATCATGGAACCACAATTCGAAGAAGGAAAAGAGAAGGAACCTAAGAACGTTGTAGTTATGGAGAAGTTCAAAGACAATGACATCAATTCCATGAGTATCATAGTGGACTCTATAAAAGACCACTTGATACCCTACATCTCCCATCTTGACTCATCTAAGAAGATGTACGATGCCCTAACTAACCTCTTCTCGGTCAAAAACATTGGACAAGTAATGAGTCTAAAGAATGAACTTTGTGACATGAAAATGAATGATGATGACAACATAACATCATACTTTGTGAGAATATCTCAGTTAAGAGATCAACTACAAGCTATTGAAGAAATCATTTCAGAGAAGGAACTAGTAAATATAGTACTCAATAGCCTTCCCAAGACATGGGATGCATTTTTCGCAAGCATGAAAATAATAAAGGAGTATCCCACATTTGAAGAACTTTGGACTTGTTGTGCACAAGAAGAATCAAGGATTAGCGCAAAAGAGAAATCCCAAAATAAATAAGATGATCAATCTTTCACAACAAAGTTCAATAATTTTAGGAATAAGAAGAAGTTTGGCTCAAGGAAGCAACCAAATCAAGAAAAGGATATGTCAAAGACACAATGCTTCAACTTTCGAAAATATGGTCACTACAGGAACCACTGTCCTGAGTTAAAGAAAAGGAAGGAAACGGACGAATCAACAGTTGCCGAAGAAAGGGAACCCTCAAAGAAAGTCAAACGAGATAAAACGAACTTCTTCTTCTAAGTCAAGGTAACAATATTCATCATAATTCTTGTACATACCATGTTTACATAGTTTTTGTACATATCTTGCATATCTATTTCTTAGAATATAAGATGTCCATAGAGAAAGAATACTTATGGAAAAATAACAAGATAAGGATTGTTATCACGATGACTACAAGTCAAGCAATACACATGAAAAGATGAAGTACATTGACAATCCTTGGTAACAATTCCTGTGGAAGCTATTAACATCAGAGATGATTTTAAGGATGGAAATTTATTTTAAAATACAGAAACCTTGGCGAATCTTATTAATCCTTCATATGCCATCTATAAATGTTTGGCGATATTTTTGTAAAAATATTCAAATTTCTAAGGATTTTATATAGTTTTTATAAAATTCTCGCGAATTTTAAGGTAGAATAATTTTATCCTATAGAATTTGGGNCCTTCATATGCCATCTATAAATGTTTGGCGATATTTTTGTAAAAATATTCAAATTTCTAAGGATTTTATATAGTTTTTATAAAATTCTCGCGAATTTTAAGGTAGAATAATTTTATCCTATAGAATTTGGGCGAATCATTTTTAAAATAGCAAATCTCGTTTTTGGAAAAACCATGGAAAATTAGCCCATGAGAGAAATTTAGCCCCTAAAATCATCTATGATTAACATAAGTAAAAGATGCAAGATAAGCCGAAATCATAATCAAACTTGAAGAAACCTGGAAGGAGTAAAAAAAGAAAGAAGTCAAAAAATCAAAAGGAAATTAGAAAAATACTTGTGACACCTTGCAAAAGGCAATAAGGATGCAGACGGAAGCATGGAATCTCTTAGATGGAGGGAGTCGATTATATAATTCCAAAATAAAAGCATGCATTCATTCATGAAGCAAAGATTAGGAGGGATCTAATCGTAAATTAATATGATCCATTGAGGATTATGAAGTATCTATCCATGTTCCCATTGATGGTAGTAGCCATGAAAAGCAACACACATTCAATTTGACTTTAGAATAAGTCTTATTCGAAAAGAATCCTTAAAGTATCCTTGGTTGTCCATCCACATCCATGATCCTATGATAAAAGGAAGAAGTTGGAATCTTCAGCGAATGGAATCTATAGAAAACTCCATGGACCCAAGTGTTAAAAAGAAACATGAGGAAGAACATGAAGATTTCAAGAGAGAAAGAAAAGCCAGAACAACCAGTTATTATATTGAGAATCACAAGACTACCAGCTTGATTTGAACCCACTAGAAGCAATCAAGTAGAAGAAATGGAAGTTGTGATGAAGAAAAATGTATGAAAGAATTATGAATGGAAGCATTGTGAGATTCAGAACTAGAGGCTCTCCCAGATGGAGGGACAAGACTATGATGATAGCTTGTTCCAGTAACCAGACATACCTCTACCTAAGCCATTATATCTTCTGCAATATCCATGGGTTGGAGTTTACATCAGATGAATGTAAGGATTGTTCTTCTCAACAGAGTAATTGAACAAGAAGTGTATGTAGAGAAACCTCAAGGTTTTGAGATATACCAGAAAGAGACCCATGTATGCAGATATAAGAAGACCTTGTATGGATTCAAACAACTTAGTGCAAAACCTCTCATACACAGTAGAAGAGTGGTGAAAAATTTATATAACAGAGATAATGTATCATAATGGTTACTCAGAAGTCTAGGATGATGAATTTCTAATCCATGACAAACTTTCATGATGACAGAAGAAGTGCTACTTGGATATGTTTCAGTTTGAGCGTTTCCACAATGTCATGAGCTAGCAGGAAACAAAAGTGTTGAATTCAACCATGATATATTGTAATGATCAAAGCAATATGAAGCCTTCAGAGAAAACTAGTGTTCTAGACAGACTGAAGTACATTGAAATCAAGCGTTAAATTCTTTGTGATGAAGTCCAGAAAAGAGAAGTGGTTCTCCAATATATCTCCATAGATGAGCAGAGAGAAGATATTTTGGTAAATCCTTTGTCCAAGAGGAAAAAGTTTGCGTACTCAAGAAACAAGATGGACCTCGTGGAGATGACTTCCTTATTAAAAAAGGAAGAGATTACTCCTAGGTTGGGAGGGAGCACTAATGTGTTATTGATTTATGGGCAATCATTTTTCAATTCAAAAAATGGTCCAGGATGAGCAGTTCCTTTCCAGTTCGTAAAGTGGTTTGAGATTTCTAACGGACAGACATTTTCCAATTCAGAAAATGGTCCAGATCGGACAATCATTTTCATAATGAAAATGGTTCGATATATTGTTTATGTACCATAGACAGTGATTCCCCTTGTGGCCAGTGTGGGGGAATGGTCTAGGATATTCGTTCTTCTTGGAAGTCACTTTGAGTAGTGGTCAAGTAGAATTGTTTGCCTCGTCAGGGACTCATTCTTTCGAAGTTCACAGTTGTGAGAAGTTTCAAAGAATGGTATGTTTTGGAGGTTGGTGCAGGACAATCATTTCCAATAGGAAATTGTCTGAATAGTCATTCCCTAGGGAAGAATCATTCTCTCCAGGTTGCACTATGTTTAGTTCCAGAGGAATGGCCTAGTTAGGTGAATGGTCCAGGTTCAACAATAAGGAACAGGAATTTCCTAGAGCAGAATCACTCTATCCAAGTTGCACTATGTTTAGTGCCGAAGGAATGGCCCCGTTAGTGAATGGTCTAGGATCATAGATCAGGGATAATTATTCTTCTATGCTTGAGAATAATAGTCTAGATAACCCATGGCTAATGTTTTAGTTTCTGAGGGCAGATGCTCCTCCATATCTCACAGATGTGAGTGGAAGAATGGCCTAGATGACTCAATTTATATCATGATATTGTTTTTCTATGCAGGTTGATATCAGATGATATGATTTCTATGGAGACTATATGTCTCTGAACATTAGATATATTCTATTGTGGTGGATGTGTTCCACTGTTTGTGACTATCTTTCACAGATTAAGTAGCCATGTGCTACTTGGTGTGGTAGTGTACCACTGGATTGTAGTTGTGTACTACTATGGATAGACACAGTTGTGTTCTATTGAATGACTTTGTTTTGATTTCCATGTAGACTATCAGTAGTGTTGAAAATGATTATCATCTAGATGGATAGTCAGTGTTCTTGTGGACAGACATTCTCCAGGCGGAGAATGGTCCAGATAGAACAGATTGTTGGTGGACAGGTATTCTCTCTGTGGAGAATGGTCCAAGTTGACAATTTGTTGACATGTCATGGACTAGTATTTTCCTAAGGCACAGATTGTATCCCAATTAGGAAAATGGTTCAGGACCGATATTTTCTAAGGCATATAGTGGTTGAGACGAATCTCTATGGTACATATGACTCAATTAGAAAATAGTCCTAGATTGAGATTCCTATAGGAAAGGTCTTTGTAGTCCATGGTTGATCCAGATTATTTTCGGCACGAAATGAGAGAAGAGATATAATAAGGAAATGCACAGAGATATCACGGATATCCAATAATATAACAAAAATGTATCAGATATGTAACCATAAACACAGAGATACAGTAATACATGATTTCTGTTAATGAAATAAATGTACAGAGATTGTAAAAATACAGAGTGAAAGACTCGCAAGAATGGTGGCAGCTTATCTCTGAGAAGAGATGTGACGGCTACTCGCATTCACAAGAAGATGGTTACAGTGAGCCTCTAAAGGAATTTTTACAATAAACAAGAATTCCAAAAACCCTATACATCCAAAAACCTAACCCTAGGAGATGAAACGCCAAAAGTCATGTGGGCCCCGTTTGGGTAAGTTAGTACATCAACTTCTCAGGGCCGTAACTTTTGCATACGATCTCTGTTTTAGGCGTGTGATAGCCTGATGGAAAGGTATCATAGAGGAGATTCATTCTGGGGGCTCAAACATGACTTTGTCTATTATTGAGAAGCTCGATCTCAAAAAACCTTCGTTTAGGCCCTCAAAATGGCCCTGGAAGTTAAAACTGCTAAAAATAGTAAATTGCCAAAATTGTCAGAAAATTGTTTTGAGTCAGTTGGAAAAGGTGGGTGGCCATTGATATCCACTTGGATCAATACTCCCTCCTTAGGAAGCAATGGTCTCCATTGTTTTGAGTACCTAGGGGAGAGGGAAAAACATTTGTTGAATCTGCATCTTAATGAGTTGCTTGCCTTATTTGAGAAGTTGTGTTGCTTAGATTTTTGAAGCTTGTCACAAACATGTGGCTGGAAGGGTTGGACCTTTTTAACCATTCTGGATACATGATGTTCCTGTGTGCAGAAGGAATATTTACACTTTGTTGCAATATTTTCGACCTGCTTCTATTGGATAGAAGGTGTTTGGACCGAGGTTGTAGTGGTTACAGTATCCTTCTATTCACCCTTTGAACAGATTGTGAAGAAGCTAAATTTTGTAGTATGAGATACTACCTTGAGGAACTATTTAGGTGGGACAGTATTTGGAACTACCTATGGTATTCTGTAGAGATGACCCCGCAAAGTAACAATGACACTACGGGGTCGAGACTCATAAATAGCATGGTGCTTCCACATATATGGTTGGCCCAAGATAACATCACAGACATATAGTGGGGCAACATCACATAATACCTCATCCTTGAAGGGTTGGATGTCATATGACAATCGACACTACTGGTTGACACGAAGATCGCATCCTTAGTGAAGCCACCCGATGTTGTATGGATGTGGGTGTGGTGTTGTCGACAATCCCAACTGTTTGACGACCTCTACTGAGATGAGGTTATTTTGGCTTCTGCTATCAACAATAAAATGCAACGGGGTCCCCTTCACCCACATTTGTGAATGAAAAAGGTGCTCCCGCTCTTCAGGATATGTTGGTTCTTCTAGTTGAATTGTTGCGGTCATGACAATAACAGTGGGGTCTACGTCAATGATCTGTCATTTACCATTGTTTTCAGAATCAGATTTTGAATCAGGGTTCAACTCCTTGTCTTTGATCTCGGCTACCAATAACTGTTTTGAGCGACATTCATTGGTGTTGTTCCATGGGCTTTTGTGGAAATCGCACCATTTTCTGGTGTCCTTGTTTGTCTTCCCGTGACCCTTCTTTTCCTGTGGCTTGGATTGGTTTTCGGGAGACTGTTTGTTAGGGTCGTCTTTGTCATACTTTGGTTGCTGCGGATTTGCAGACCTGAACTCCCATTTGTTCTGGTGCTTAAATTTCTGCTCGATTTTAACAGCATATCGATAAGCAACACCGAGTGATGAAATGTCCATAAAATCCATTTCAGTTTGGATGTATGTGTGTAGAGCCCCACAGTATTTCAGAACCAATTGTCGTTCGAAGTCTTTGATACCCAGCTTGGTGCACAAGGTATGGAAGGTATTGGTGAACTCTGGAACTGCTTGGACCCTCTCTTGCTGCAGTGTGGTCCATCTCATGTACTGGTCCTCATAGTTGCCAACAGGGTAATACTATTCCTTTACCGCATCCACAAAAAAATCCCAAGTGGGCTCAGCCCCATATATTCCAGATTCCTCTATGGAACTTTTCTCCCAGTGAGTTTCTCACCAATGTTTGACATGGGGTGGAGATTTAAGGAGTGCGAAGGTGATCTTTTCTCTGTCGGAAAAATTGTGAACAGAGAAATAACCTTCTAGCAGATTTAACCATTTGTCTAGGGCTTCTGCATCTATCTGTCCTTCAAATACTGGAATATCAAAATTAACTTGTACCTTGAAAGGCGAGGTGCCTCCAAAGTGGTCGCTTGATGAAGATGTGTTTGTTGTTATCGGCAGGCGTTGAAGGATGTGGGAAAAATTTAAAAATGCCAAAAAACCTAGACATCCAAAAACCTAACCCTAGGAGATGAAGTGCCAAAAGTCATGTGGGCCACGTTTGAGTAAGTTAGTACATCAACTTCCTGGGGTCATAAGTTTTGCATACGATCTCTGTTTTAGGCGTGTGATAGCCCATTGGAAAGGTATCATAGAGGAGATTCATTTTGGGGGCTCAATCATGCCTTCGGCTATCATTGAGATTCTCAATCTCAAAAAACCTTAATTTAGGCCCTCAAAATGGCCCCGTAAGTTAAAACTGCTAAAAATAGTAAATTGTCAAAATTGCCAGAAAACTGTTTGAGCCAGTTGGAAAAGATGGGTGGCCACCGATATCCACCTAGATCAATCCTCCCTCCTTTAGAAGAAATGGTCTCCATTGCATTGAGTGCCTGGGGGAGAGGGAAAAGTGTTTGTTGAATCTGCATCTTGATGAGTTGCTTACCTTGTTGGGGAAGTTGTGTTGCTTAGCTTTTTTAAGGTTGTCATGAACATGTGGTTGGAAGGGTTGGACCTTTTTAACCAGTTTGGCTACATGAGGTGCCTGTGTGCAGAGGGCATCTTTACACTTTGTTGCAATATTTTTGACCTGCTTCTGTTGGATAGAAGGTGTTTGGGTCGAGGCTGTAGTGGTTGCAGTATCCTTCTATTCACCCTTTGAACAAATTGTGAAGAAGCTGAATTTTGTAGTATGAGATACTACCTTGTGGCACTGTTTAGGTGGGACAGTATTTGGAACTACTTCTGGTATTTTGTAGATATGAACCCCCAAAGTAACAATGACACTACGGGAAAATAGCATGGCACTTCCACATATATGGTTGGCCCAAGAGAACATCACAGAAATATAGTGGGGCAACATCACATAATACCTCATCCTTGAAGGGTTGGATGTCGTATGAAAATCGAGACTATTGGCTGACATGGAGATCTTGTCCTTCGCGAAGCCACCCAATATTGTATGGATGTGGGTGTGGTGTTGTCAAAAATCCCAACTGTTTGACGACCTCTGCTAAGATGAGTTTCTTATGGCTTCTTCTATCAACAATAAAATGCAGCGGGGTCCCCTTCACCCACATCTGTGAATGAAAAAAGCGCTCTCCCTCTTCAGGATCTATTGGTTCTTTTGGTTGAATTGTTGCAGTCGTGACAATAGAAGTCATGTCTATGTCAATGATCTGTCCTTTACCAGTGTTTTCAGAATCAAAATCTGAATCGGGGTTCGGCTCCTTGTCTTTGATCTCGGCCACCAATGAATTTTTTTGAGCGACATTCATTAGTGTTGTGCCACGGGATTTTGTGGAAATCACGCCATTTTCTGGTGTCCTTATTTGTCTTTCCGTGACCCTTCTTTTCCTATTGCTTGGACTGGTTTTCGGGAGACTGTTTGTTAGGGTCGTCTTTGTCATACTTTGGTTGTTGTGGATTTGCAGACCTGAACTCCCGTGTGTTATGGTGCTTAAATTTCTGCTCGATTTTAACAGCATATCGATAAGAAGCACCGAGTCATGAGATGCCTAGAAAATCCGTTTCAGTTTGGATGTATTTGTGAAGAGCCCCACGATATTTCAGAACCAAATGTCGTTTGGAGTCCTTGATACCTAGCTTGGTCCACAAGGTATGGAAGGTATTGGTGAACTCTGGAACTGCTTGGCCCCTCTCTTGCTGCAATGTGGTCCATCTCATGTACTGGTCCTCATAGTTGCCAATGGGGTAATACTGTTCCTTTACCGCATCCACAAAAAAGTCCCAAGTGGGCTCGGCCCCATATATTCTAGACTCCTCTGTGAAACTTTGCTCCCAGTAATTTTCCCACCAATGTTTGACATGGGGGAGAGATTTAAGGAGTTTGAAGGTGATCTTTTCTTTGTCGGAAAAATTGTGAACAGAGAAATAACCTTCTAGCAGATTTAACCATTTGTCTAGGGCTTCTGCATCTATCTGTCCTTCAAATACTGGAATATCAAATTAACTTGTACCTTAAAAGGCGAGGTGCCTCCAAATTGGTCACTTGATGAAGATGCGCTTGTTTCTATCGGCACACATTGAAGGATGTGGGCAAAATTCTCCATCATTTCGTCCCTCTGTCGCATGAGAGCTCGCTCAAGAAACAGATTGATAGGATCATCTGCTCCGTCATTTTTATTTTCTTCTGCCATTGAGGGTTTCTTGGGTGTGTGAGAGCGATTTTCCTTCAGAGAGACAAGCTCGAGACCCAACTTTCTATACTCGGACCTCGTCGGGGACATGCACTGAAAAAAAACCGATCAAGAACAGCCTGCTCTGATACCACTAATCCAGATTATTTTCGGCACAAAATGAGAGCGGAGATATAATAAGGAAATGCATAGAGATATCGCGGATATCCAAAAATATAACAAAAATGTATCAAAGATGCAACCATAAACACAATGATACAGTAATACACAATTTCTATTAATGAAATAAATGTACAGAGACTGTAAAAATATAGAGTTAAAGACTTGTTAGAATGGTGGAAGCTTATCTCTAAGAAGAGATGTGACGGCTACTCGCATTCGCAAGAAGATGGTTACAATGAGGCTCTGAATGCCTTTTTACAATAAACAGGAATTCCGAAAACCCTAGACATCCAAAAACCTAACCCTAGGAGATGAAGCACCAAAAGTCATGTGGGCCCCATTTGGGTAAGTTAGTATATCAACTTCCTGGGGTCGTAACATTTGCATACGATCTCCATTTTATGCGTCTAATAGCCCGTTGGAAAGGTATCGTAGAGGAGATTCATTTTGGGGGCTCAATCATGCATTTGGCTATCATTGAGAATTTTGATCTCAAAAATCCTTCATTTAGGCCCTCAAAATGGCCCCAAAAGTTAAAAGTGCTAAAAATAGTAAATTTTCAATATTGTCAAAAAGTTGTTTTGAGCCAGTCGGAAAAGGTGGGTGGCCACCGATATCCACCTGGAACAATACTCCCTCCTTAAAAAACAATGGTATCCATTGCGTTGAGTGCTCGGGGGAGAGGGAAAAGTGTTTGTTGAATCTACATCTTGATGAGTTGTTTGCCTTGTTGGGGAAGTTGTGTTGCTTAGCTTTTTGAAGGTTGTCACGAACATGTCGCTAGAAGGGTTGGACCTTTTTAACCAGTCTAGATACATGAGGTGCTTGTGTGCAGAAGGAATCTTTACACTTTTCTGCAATATTTTCGACCTACTATTGTTGGATAGAAGGTGTTTGGGCCGAGGCTGTAGTGGTTGCAGTATCCTTCTGTTCACCCTTTGAACAGATTGTGAAGGTGTTGAATTTTGTAGTATGATATACCACCTTGCAGCACTGTTTAGGAGGGACAGTATTTGGAACTAACTCTGGTATTTTGTAGATATGACCCCCCAAAGTAACAATGACACTACGGGGTTGAGACTCATAAATAGCTTGGCGCTTCCACATATATGGTTGGCCCAAGAAAACATCACAGACATCTAGTGGGGAAACATCACATAATACCTCATCCTTGAAGGGTTGGATGTCGTATGACAATCGACACTGCTAGCTGACAAAAAGATCTCGTCCTTGGTGAAGCCACTCGATGTTGTATGGATGCGGGTGAAGTGTTGTCGACAATCCCAACTGTTTAACAACCTCTGCTGAGATGAGGTTCTTCTGACTTCCGCTATCAACAATAAAATGCAACGGGGTCCCCTTCACCCACATCTGTAAATGAAAAAGGCACTCCCCCTCTCCAGGATATGTTGGTTCTTTTGTTTGAATTGTTGTGGCCGCGACA
This sequence comes from Picea engelmannii, assembly GCA_009831015.1. Classification (NCBI taxonomy): domain Eukaryota; kingdom Viridiplantae; phylum Streptophyta; class Pinopsida; order Pinales; family Pinaceae; genus Picea; species Picea engelmannii. The sequence goes on along the minus strand of ML824792.1, from coordinate 39,352 downwards.
ATAGCAGTGGGGTTTGCATCAATGACCTGTACTTTACTAGTGTTTTCAAGATCAGATTATGAATCAGGGTTCAGCTTCTTGTCTTTGATCTCGGCCACCAATGACTATTTTGAGCGACATTCATCGGTGTTGTGCCCGGGGTTTTGGTGGAAATCGCAACATTTTCCAGTGTCCTTCTTTGTCTTCCCATGACCCTTCGTTTGATGTGGCTTGGACCAATTTTCGGGAGACTGTTTGTTAGGGCCGTCTTTGTCATACTTTGGTTGTTGCAGATTTGCAAACCCAAACTGTCATTTGTTCTGGTGCTTAAATTTCTGCTCGATTTTAAAAGCATATCGATAAGCAGCACCGAGTGATGAGATGTTTGGAAAATCCATTTTAGTTTAGATGTATCTGTGTAGAGCCCCACGATATTTTAGAACCAAATTTCGTTCAAAGTCTTTGATACCCAGCTTGGTGTGCAAGGTATGGAAGGTATTTGTGAACTCCATAACTACTTGGCCCCTCTCTTGTCGTAGTGTGGTCCATCTCTTGTACTGGTCCTCATAGTTGCCAATAGGGTAATATTGCTCAATTACTGCATCCACAAAAAAATCCCAAGTGGGATCAGCCCCATATATTCCAGACTCCTCTGTGGAACTTTTCTCCTAGTAAGTTTCCCACCAATGTTTGACATGGGGGAGAGATTTAAGGGGTGAGAAGGTGATCTTTTCTCTGTCGGAAAAATTGTGAACAGAGAAATAACCTTCTAGCAGATTTAACCATTTGTCTAGGGCTTCTGCATCTATCTGTCCTTCAAATACTGGAATATCAAAATTAACTTATTCCTTGAAAGGCGAGGTGCCTCCAAAGTGGCCACTTGATGAAGATGCACCTGTTGCTATCAACAGGCGTTAAAGGATGTGGGAAAAATTCTCCATCATTTCGTCCCTCTGTCGCGTGAGAGCTTGCTCAAGCAACAGATTGATAGGATCTTTTACTCCATCATTTTTCTTTTCTTCTGCCATTGAGGGTTTCTTGGGTGTGCGAGAACGATTTTCCTCAAGAGAGACAAGCTCGAGACCCAACTTGCTATACTCGGACCTCGTCAGGGACATGCACTGAAAAACAAAACGATCAAGAATAGCCTGCTCTGATACCACTGATCTGGATTATTTTCGGCATGAAATGAGAGCAGAGATATAATAAGGAAATGCACAGAGATATCACGGATATCCAATAATATAAAAAAAATGTATCAGAGATGCAACCATAAACACAGAGATACAGTAATACACGATTTCTATTAACGAAATAAATGTACGGAGACTATAAAAATACAGAGTGAAAGACTCGCTAGAATGGTGGCAACTTATCTCTGAGAACAGATGTGACGACTACTCGCATTCGCAAGAAGATGGTTAAAATGAGGCTTTGAAGGCCTTTTTACAATAAAAATGAATGCCAAAAACCCTAGACATCCAAAAACCTAACCCTAGGAATTGAAGCGCCAAAAGTCATGTGGGCCCCGTTTGGGTAAGTTAGTACATCAATTTCTCGAGGTCCTAACATTTGCATACGATCTTCGTTTTAGGCGTGTGATAGCTCATTGGAAAGGTATCGTAGAGGAGATTAATTTTGGGGGCTCAATCATGCCTTCGGATATCACTGCGAATATCGAACTCAAAAAACCTTCATTTAGGCCCTCAAAATGGCCCCGGAAGTTAAAACTGCTAAAAATAGTAAATTGCCAAAATTGTCAGAAAATTGTTTTGAGCCAGTTGGAAAAGGTGGGTGGCCACCGATATCCACCTAGATCAATCCTCCCTCCTTAGAAAGTAATGGTATCCATTGCATTGAGTGCCCGGGGGAGAGGGAAAAGCGTTTGTTGAATCTGCATCTTGATGAGTTACTTTCCTTGTTGTGGAAGTTACGTTGCGTAGCTTTTTGAAGGTTGCCACGAACATGTGGCTGGAAGGGTTGGACCTTTTTAACCAGTCTGGGTACATGAGGTGCCTGTGTGAAAAAGGAATATTTACACTTTGCTACAATCTTTTCGACCTGCTTCTGTTGGATAGAAGGTTTTTGGGTCGAGGTTGTAGTGGTTGCAGTATCCTTATGTTCACCCTTTGAACAGATTGTGAAGAAGCTGAATTTTGTAGTATGAGATGCTACCTTGCGGCATTGTTTAGGTGGGACACTATTTGGAACTACCTCTGGTATTCTATAACGATGACCCCCAAAGTAACAATGACACTGTGGGGTCGAGACTCATAAATAGCATGGCGCTTCCACATATATGGTTAGCCCAAGAGAAAATCACATACATCTAGTGGGGAAACATCACATAATACCTCATCCTTGAAGGGTTGGATGTCTTATGATAATCGACACTACTGGCTGACACAAAAATATCGTCCTTGTTGAAGCCACCCGATGTTGTATGGATGCGGGTGTGGTGTTGTTGGCAATCCCAATTATTTGATGACCTTTGCTGAGATGAGGTTCTTCGGGCTTCCGCAATCAACAATAAAATGCAGCGGGGTCCCCTTCACCCACATCTGTGAATGAAAAAGGCACTCCCCCTCTTCAGGATCTTTTGGTTCTTATGGTTGAATTGTTATGGTCGCGACAATAGCAGTGGGGTCTGCGTCAATGATTTGTCCTTTACTATTGTTTTCAAAATAAGATTCTGAATCAGGGTTTGGCTCCTTGTCTTTGATCTCGAACACCAATGAATGTTTTGAGCAACATTCATCAGTGTTGTGCCAGGGGTTTTTCTAGAAATCGCAACATTTTCCGGTGTCCTTCTTTGTCTTCCCGTGACCCTTCTTTTCCTGTGGCTTGGTCTGGTTTTCAGGAGACTGTTTGTTAGGGTCGTCTTTGTCATACTTTGGTTGTTCTGGATTTGCATAACTGAACTACCGTTTTTTATGGTTCTTAAATTTCTATTTGATTTTAAAAGCATATCGATAAGCAGCATCGAGTGATGAGATGTCCAGAAAATCCATTTCAGTTTGGATGTATCTGTGTAGAGCCCCATGGTATTTCAGAACCAAATTTCATTCGGAGTCTTTGATACCTAGCTTGGTGCACAAGGTATGGAAGGTATTGGTGAACTCCGGAACTGATTGGCCCCTCTCTTGCCGTAGTGTGGTCCATCTCATGTATTGGTCCTCATAGTTGCCAACAAGGTAATACTGTTCATTTACTGCATCCACAAAAAAATCCCAGGTGGGCTCAGCCCCATATATTCCAGACTCCTCTGTGGAACTTTTCTCCCAGTAAGTTTCCCACCAATGTTTGACATGGGGGAGAGATTTAAGGAGTGCGAAGGTGATCTTTTCTCTATCAGAAAAATTGTGAACAGAGAAATAACCTTCTAGCAGTTTTAACCATTTGTTTAGGGCTTCTACATCTATTTGTCCTTCAAATATATGAATATCAAAATTAACTTGTACCTTGAAAGGTGAGGTGCCTCCAAAGTGGCTGCTTGATGAAGATGCCTATGTTTCTATCGGCAGGCGTTGAAGGATGTGGGAAAATTTCTCCATCATTTCATTCCTCTGTCGCGTGAGAGCTTGCTCAAGCAACAGATTGATAGGATCGTCTGCTCCATCATTTTTCTTTTCTTCCGCCATTGAGGGTTTATTGGGTGTGCGAGAGCAATTATCCTCAAGAGAGACAAGCTCAAGACCCAACTTGTTATACTCGGACCTCTTCGGGGACATGCACTGAAAAAAAAATGATCAAGAACAACCTGCTCTGATACCACTAATCTAGATTATTTTCAGCATGAAATGAGAGCGGAGATATAATAAGGAAATGCACAGAGATATCCCAGATATCCAATAATATAACAAAAATGTATCAAAGATGCAACCATAAACACAAAGATACAGTAATACACGATTTCTATTAATGAAATAAATGTACAGAGACTGTAAAAATACAAAGTGAAATATTCACTAGAATGGTGGTAGTTTATCTATGAGAAGAGATGTGACGGCTATTCGCTTTCGCAAGAACATGGTTAAAATTAGGCTCTGAAAGACTTTTTATAATAAATAGGAATGTCAAAAACCCTAGACATCCAAAAACCTAACCCTAGGAGATGAAGCGCCAAAATTCATGTGGGCCCTGTTTGGGTAAGTTAGTACATCAACTTCCTGGGGTCGTAACTTTTGCATATGATCTATGTTTTAGGCGTGTGATAGCCCGTTTGAAAGGTATCGTAAAGGAGATTCATTTTGGGGGCTCAATCATGCCTTTCTTATAATGTCTTTCTTGTGTGTAGAATGTCATGTTACAATGTCTACTTGCTTCATATGAATTGGTGATGACCAAACTAGAGCAGAAATCAAGTTTAGTAAAGAATTGTCCTCTATGAAACTCATCCAAAATATCATCAATAATGGGAGAGAGAAATTTTTCTTAGATTATCAAATTGTAATCAAATTGTTAAGAGTGTAGAAGTCTAGACACATGTGTCAATTGCCTTCTTTTTCAAAACCATGATAACTAGTAAAGAGTAAGTGCAAGTGATAGAATGGATGACTATGGCCTCCAACACTTTCTAAATTATCCATTCAATTTCACTTTATTGTGCCTAAACTATCTATTCAATTTCACTTTATTGTGCCTAAACTATCTATTCAATTTCACTTTATTATGCAATGGATGTTGATAATGGGTTGTGTGCCCTTATAAACAAAGAAGCTTGTAGGGGGCTCTACATCGTTGTATATGTATGTACAAACATTCACTTTCATTTCATGAGATTTATGTTTGTTATAGTAAAATTATTTACTACTTTTTAAGGAATGGAGCGAATGCCTTTGACGATGATGTTTACTATGATAAATAAGAGTTGTTTCTCGTTAACCTGGCCTTTTTCCAAGGCCTTGCATATCACTCGCCTCTGTATCAATGCAAAGTCGAGTGTTGTCTGAGAAAATGATAACTTACTTGTAGTTACTACTGTCGGCTGCGATTTCTAAAGCTTTGAAAGTTGATTCTTTAGCAACAATCCTGTGTTTTCTTCTAGTGGTTGATTCACAAATGAACTCACACATGAAACTGGTCACTTGGAAAATGACCAAGGAAGGAGAAACGTATTAGAAGAAAAAGAGAAGGGTTCAGATCCTTCAACTCTAAATACCATAATCATGGGCTACTGCCATAAGTCGAAGATGGAGGCAGCCGAATCGTTACAAGTCACTGAAATATTGTTTTGTGATCCATTCGCTACCTGAAGACTTGCAGATGAATATGTAAATGAGCATTCTCTACCAGATACAACCACATACCCCTTAAACTTGAATTGAATCGAATGGTGGGCATTTAGTATCATAGAGGCAATAAAGATATATGGGCTGACATTGCTACTCAAAATCCATGCAACTTGTGTTGTGGCACATATGCAACATTACAAACAGTTTGAGAGAAAACAACTCGTTATACTTGTAGTATATTTTTTTGGATATAACTGTGTGGGAGTTTTTGAAACGTCCAAAGTTTAGGGTGGACACTCTACCCATCATCAAGGACAAAAGAAGCCAATATGCTTGGAAAAGAGTGTTGAGGGTAGTTTATATAGAAGGCCCCAGACCATTAGACTTTAGTGAGAAAGAAAGATAAACTAATAGAAAAAGTAAAAATATTAAAATATTAATGATTTAATAAAATAAAGCAAGGTAGTTGTTGAGATAATTGATAAATGATCAAAATTGTCAATGTAAAATAATAGTTGTTGAGATTAGGGTTGGGAAAAAAGAAGAGAGAAAATGATAATATAGTAGAAAGAATTTGGGTGGAAAAGAGAAAGTATAGATCGAAAAAACTGGGAAAGATAAAAAATCCAAATAGTTAGAGATAAAATGATTAAAGGATAGAATTAATAAGGAAAGTAGTTGAGATAAAGGTAAAAAATGGGGGGAAATCAGGAAGGAGAGAAAAAAAAGTGGTTAATGAAAAAATTAATAATTTAAGAAATGAATGATTTAAAGGAGAAATAAAATTGGGGAGAAATAAATTCTATAGAAAGGGAGAAATTGGAAAAAAAAGGGGGGGGTTATGGAACCAAATGAGTTGATGTGGGAGAAATTAATTAATTAAAAAGTTAGAAAAAAGGTGAAAAAACAAATATATCTATATCTATATATAGAGAGAGAGAGAGATAGAAAAATGGATGAAAAATTCAAGTGATAGTAAAGTAGGTGAAATTGGGTGGGGGGGTCAAAGTAGTGGGAAGGTGATGAAGTCAAGGAGAATGATAATTGAGGGATGAAGACAAATTTGAATAAAAATTTAGGGTGAAACAGTTTTGAACAATGCTTTCAATACACATCCAAACCTGACGCTAATATAAAGTAGACAATTATGAAAGTCATTACAATTGCACATGCAATGCCCATAATCATGATCATCTGTGCTTTTGAAACTCCTAAGGTATATCCCTCTCATTTTGTTTACAAACCGTAGTTACCAAGTTGGAATTTGAATTTGGATTCATACAATACTGAAAAAGTTAGTAGGAAGATTTTTCGATTTGAAAAAAATCGGCATAAAATCGTCATTATGCTTTGTCAAGTGCACAATCCATCAGCATAAAATCACCATTATGCTTTGCCAACTACACAATCCATCATATAATTCAGAATAGAGGGTGCAAAGACTTGCCAGAATAACCACAAACCATTTGATTGTTGTCACCAGAGGTGACCACCACTAGTCTACTCTCTAACCCTCGCTAGAATAGAAGGTGCAAAGACTTGCCAGAAAAACCACAAACCATTTGATTGTTGTCACCAGAGGCGACCACCACTAGTCTACTTTCTAACCCTCACCAGAAACCCACCCTAAAGTTATCAACCATCAATTGACAAATTTCCGATTTCATTTAGCCAATTTGACCGAATTTGATAACTATGGTACAAACTTCTTCAAAAACAGGGAACTATTGTTTTGTATGGAACTACTTATTTTGACTGCAAATTCGAAATATCCAAAAGTCAATGGATATGGATAAAAGTCAATTGTTGACTTTTATTCATTACAGTTGAAAACCGAATCTTCTATGACTTTCTGTCTTTGAAACCGAGAACCATTGACTTTTATCATTACAACTGGAAACCGATTCTGCAATCGAAATAAGCTATGAATTTCTGTGTCTTTGAAACCGAGGATACTTGTCTTCATAGAGTCATACTTATTCCTGTCTTCCCTCGAGACCGGGATTACAATGAAGAAGATATGGTATTCCTTAAAAGTAAAACAACCACCCAAGATTACCTTCAGCAGACCTATTGGCTGGTTTGATGGTGATGCACAAGGTCAGGGACAGGTTAGCGGAATTATCAAAGTATCTGGACAAACCAGTTATAAATGGATGCTCAATTGTGGGGCAGGCAAAAATAATAGAGAAGAATTCGTAGGACTTTGAGCCACGTTCACTTTGGCCATCTGTCTACACATCTATGACTTACATGTGGGACTCAAAACTGATAATAGACTTTGGAAGAAGCAGATTGAGTCTCTCACTCTGGTTTTCTCCGCCATTGAATTCATACACTCCTTCAGAGAATTCAACCAGGAGGCGGACAGCCTCTCCAAACTTGCTCTGGACCGCCAGGAAGGGTTGTTGAGATTTTACCGGATGGAGGATGGACAAGAAGGCCCACCTCTCTTTCTCTCGATCTACTGAACCTTTTTGGATTATTGTAGACTACCCAGATGCAGAGTTTTCAGCTATTCACAGGAAGAGGTTTAGATGCAGCAGACAGATTCCTCTTTTTTGGCTAGTCGAAGACTCCATCCTAGGTGACTTTTGATCGATTGGATGAAGATTGCAAATCTCTGTTTTTTTTTAAGAAGTCCTTCTCTGGATTTCTGTCCAATACAATACACCATAGTACTGAGAAGATAACCAGGTTTCAAATAGCTTATGTTGTTTTTGCTGTTTTTCTGGTGTTTCCAGCTTCGACACTTTATTTTGGCGTATTTTTGGTGTTTTTTTAGGTGTGGAAGGGCTGGGAGTGCTTTTTCCAGCCTGGGCTTTTTTTTTTTTTGCAACAGTGAGCGTACCTATTTTATATACCATATTATAAAATGTTAAATTTTCTTTTTAATTGCCACTGAGTTTGTCACAATGGAGCACAAATTTCCACATACTTTATTGAGTTGGCTGCCTCTTGTTTTCATCATAGTTATGTGTAGTTGTAGCAACTATCTGCAAAATATAAACTAAAAAATGAAAGCCAATATAATTATAACCATAGAATTTCACATTAGAATTTCACATAATGTAAATTAAAAACTAAAAAAACAATATAAATATAACAAAGTTGTATGGCAGCGTATACTTGTCATTATGCAGGTAAAATAAAATAATAGTTGTACTAAATCCATTCGAGATGAATAAAAAAATTATTTTTTGAAGCAGTTGTGGCAATAAGAAATGTATTTGAACAACGAATCACAATTTAGAAAACTGTTTTAAAATAATTAAAAAATCAAATTGTAATGTTATACCTTTAAAAATGCTCAAAATTATTTTGGTCAAACCCCTACTAATAGGCCATCAATAACATATCGAATACTATATACCACCTCAAGCTGCAGGGATAATAACCAATATCCCTTCACATTATTTTGAATGATCTAAAAAAAACCAATTTCATAAAACATTTAGATTATACATTGTAAAAAGTTCAAACTTATATTTAAGATTAACACTCAAAATTTGTAATATAAAAATAAAACTTATATTTAAGTATAACCCTTAAAAAAAAAAAAAAAATACCATCAACTTTGAATTGTACAAAATATTATATTATTTTATTTTAACTTTAATACTCAAATAATTGTGAAAGAAAAAGTACAATTGCCATCCATTTGAATCCTACCTACAAAATATTATATTATTTTATTTAAATGTATCTAGGAAAAAGGATTCCTACCTACAAAATATTATATTATTTTATTTAAATGTGTCTAGGAAAAAATACCCATTAAATGACTAACAACCAAAAAAATAAAAAATCCATGTACATGCCAAAAAAGAAAAGGTACCGTGTGATTCCGTACCAATTACCTCAAATTGCATGGTGTGTATATTCAATCACTTAAAATATTTGATGTGTATATATTCTAATTATATAAAATTACAAACTATTAATTTATTTAATAAGATGGGCCCCCAACTTTTGACAGTATACATAAAAAAACAAAAAATATTTATTACAATAACATGGGGGGAAGTGAAGGCAGCAATAAGACTTCAAAGTTTTTGGCCAATAAAATATGAGATAAATGAGATTTAAAATTTAAAATAAATAATTTTTTTTTTAAACTTTGGATAAAAGGGTGTATATTTTATGGTCAACCATGAACTAATAGAAATTCAAGCCTAACTCAAACCTATATACCATCGACATTTATAATAATACATTTTGAAAATTTTGATGGTCTAGGAGTGATAATTTGTTCATATTTGAGTAGGGGTTGTTTTTAATATAATAATTATTAATAGTAGTAGAACTCTATAATCAATGTAGAATGCAAATTATAAATTAAGAAACATTTAGATTGATGGCAATTTACATAAACAATTATGAAACATAAGATTTTTATATTATATATGTTAAAAATCTTAAATTTATTTTAAAAATAAAAAATTTAATGAATTTTTATTTTTATTTTTTGCATTAAGAGTAGCCAGGGTTTTACTGTTTAGTATGGGGGAGATGTCGTCAAGTAAAATTAATCTTGATAACAACAACAACAACAACAACAACAACAACAAGCATAAATCCATCTTAAATCATTATTTCTATCAAGCATCTATCCAAAGGGATCACATTTCTTAAGGTATAATTTTTTTTATCATTTCATTCCATGTCAGTTATTAATTCATTTATATTAAATGATGATCATTTTCTAAATTAGTTTTATTTTATTTTACCCATCTTTTTCGGAATAGTGGGTGCTCAACAACAAGAGCATTTTATAGACTTATTAAAAGCACAACATTTAGTTCCAAGGATTTTAATCAAATGATTTTTTTTTTCAATTATATAAAGATTTAGAAGAAACTTTAGCTATACTTGTGCACATTTATAACATCACTTAAAAGAAAAAAAAATTAACTACCCATAAAAGAAAAATTGTGTAGTAACTACTACTGAAAAGTAGTTTTTAAAAATTTTCATTAAAGAGTAAAATAAATTATATTTAAATTTTAATGTATAAAATGTTTATTTTTATAATAATTAAAAATATAATGATGAAAAATAATCATAAAAACACATATTTATTGTTATTTGTGATATATTCATAAATAAGTGAAATTATGTTTATTTTATTTTATTTATTAATAAAAAATATTATATTAATGAGTTGTAATAAAGCTAACATCAATTACATAAAACTATTTAGAGCTTAAAAAAAACTAGGCACTTCTATTATAAAAAGCAATTGAAAAACATTCCAAGTATTCTTACTTTTGGCTTCCTTGACAAAGACTATTAGAGTTTTAATAACTTTGAAATACATATGATTTAATCAAAGAAATGGTTATTGTTTGCCCCATTCTAGCTCGCGTCACATGGAGGAGAATTTTGATGTTCAATGTCCCTGGGCTCCTTGAGCTCATGGATTATTTCTTCCTCTTTGAAGTCTTTCTAAGTTAGAATGGTCAAATGTTCGATTGTTGGAAGATGAAGATAATGTGACCTTGTGGAGATTCAGAAGTAGATTTCTTAGCATGCTACAATCAGTTTCAAGAATGCTTATCCTTTTCTTTGGCCAGTCAACATATTCATTATGTTGGCCTGCTGGGATATGCAATGATGCTCAATTTCATTTATCTTTGAAGATATTGAAAGCAAGGTGCTCATGTTGAGATGTATTCTCTCTTCATGACTTTATAGGATTCTTCTAAACTCCAAATGTCTATATTATCCATCATGGGATCCTCAACAATCAGGATCGATGAAGAGTGATTAGACAGGAAAGTGTCTTATGACCTAAATGAGAAGGGGAAAAGCCCTCTTGGACTATGAGTGCTAAAACCAACCTAGAAATGGAATTAATACCATATGTAGGAATAATTTATTTATTTTTGACCAAAACGATTAGAGGATTTGTATTAAGTGTGGTCGAGCCACGAATGCGTTTACAAAATGGCAGGCCTTCACTGAGCCTCTACCTGAAATGAGCTTAACATTGCTCCTGGATACACATGTATTTTCCGAATTCCGGAGAGGCTAACACTAACTAGCTAAACGAATTTATTTAAAGCCTTGACTCTATACAAAAAGCCAAGATGCAGCGGGGTGGAGTGTATTTCAGAGGTAACGGCAGGACTAACTTTCTGGTTCATTCCTCCACTCTCGGTTGAGCTGAGCCATTTCCTCTTCCACCTGATCGACTCTCAGATCATACTCTTCCTGCAGGTTCTTGAGCTCCTAATTAAGCTTGCTGAGCTCTTCAGAGAAACCAATCTTTGTGTTTAACTGGTGTTGCAGCATCTGCTTCAGATTTTCTAAATGGTGTTGCAGCATCTGCTTCGAATTTTCTAACTGGTGTTGCAGCATCTAGGAAGTCTAACTGGTGTTGCAGCATCTGCTTCAGATTTTCTAAGTGGTGTTGCAGTATCTGCTTCAGATTTTCTAACTGGTGTTGCAACATCCAGGAAGTCTAACTGGTGTTGCAACATATTCTTCAGATTTTCTAGTGTTGTGTCCATGATCTTCTGGCGTTCCTCCAGGCTCGGTTTCTTGCTTGTGCTGGCTTCCATCTCTCTGGTTGTCCCCTGATTCGCACTCCTAGACCTTTCAGACTCGCAGGCAGAGTAATCGTTGCTTGGAAATGAGTCAGACTTGGGTGTCTGTCCCCTCCCTGTCTGTTGTCCACATGAGCTTGGTACCACCCCCTGTTGCTATCCTCCAATGGCTCGGCATTGTCTGACCGATCCTAGTCGATTCTCCTGTTGTCTTTGTACTCATACCTCCACTTGCTGGATATGCGCGTGAGGCGTCTTGGGTTACGGTATCTCCACAGTGGACATCCTTCCATTGAGGATTAAGGTTCCTGGTGCAAGGATAATGCCTTTGTTTTCTTCCACGTCAGCCATCGCGTTTAGCTTCCTTAGAACATGAAAAATCTCATAAGAATTGAAGTTAGTGAGGAGGAGACGGATTTT